>JAVXUL010088684.1:0-39547 GCA_035590515.1 Trichilia minutiflora | reverse complement strand
TTCATAAATTAGAATCTCCTATTTTTTAGGTTTCCTAAACTTCCTAGACAACTTTCTTTCTTAGGAGAAGAGTTTTAAAAGTCCAAAAATATGTTAGAAGATGATGTGGCTCGTCAAAATCGCAGAATTGTGAAGTTCAGAATTTTTCCGCGCCGTGGCCTTAGCCGTGCCCACGGCTTGTGTCACGACAGGTGTAGTTTTTCTGTTTTTGCTGGGCTTCGCTTCTGGTCGCGTTCTACTTGCTGGAAATGCTTCTTTTCAGCCCTCAAATCATCAAATTTCATCCTTGACCTGATTAAGAACACAAAAATACAAAACAAATAAAATCCATTCATAAAATACAATTTACCACATTAAAATGAGGAAAATAAGCGTAAAAATTATGAATAAAATACAAGCTAACAGTCATGGAGGATATCTATCACACAGTCAGAGACAGGATTTCAGAGTTAATTTCGAGATATTCAGTCTTTTCTGATCTAGCTCGCATATGATCTTTGGAGACTTAGTGATTGTTTCTTGGTTGTTTTGTTTTTTGTTACGTTGTTGTTTCTTGATTGTTTTCTTTAGGCATGCGCGTCTTTTGGGTGTTTGTGCTCTTTTTTGAGGTCTTTTAGGCTTTTGAGGTCGTTTGCCCCTTTCTTTGTTCAGTTTCTTTCTTTTTTTATAAAATTTAATTTCTAAAAAAAAAAAAAAGTATAAAGTGAAGAAGTGGTGAATGTCAACAGTTGATGTTGGACAAAAAAATTTTATTTGTTGTGATTTTAAAGCTTAGCAAAAACACCACGACTTTTTTTTTTAAATAATAATATTTCAATATCAAATATAATTAATTTTTAAGGTAGAAGTTTTAGGAAATTGTTTTAAATTGGGGATTAATTATTTGATCAGAATAACACATAAAACATATAGCAATAGGAGTTGATAGTCAATACCAAGAATATGTCATGTACAACATTTCGAATTTCATGGAATATCATTTTTCCTGTTACACTTGTTAATACAGACAATTCAGCAGCATTGTAATGGTGTATCACAGCATAATTATTTATTCATTATATTTGTTCTTCATCAATCTCAGGGATTTCTAGGTTCCATTGTGGATTTCCCAGTAGGAAACATATCGTTCTTCCTATTTTTCACCGGCCATGTTGCAGTATCTGTGATTGCATCATTAGACATGCGACGAGTGCAGAGATGGGAAATGGCATGGATTTTTGATATATTTAATGTTCTTCAAGCTATAAGATTGTTGGGAACAAGAGGTCACTATACAATTGATTTGGCTGTTGGGTTGGTGCTGGAATTCTATTTGATTCTCTAGCTGGAAAATATTAACAAAGTAAAAGCAAAATAGTAAATATTGCTGCTAAAGAATCTTTGTTAAGTTAAAACAAATTGGCAATTTTTTAAAATACGAGAATATGTTTATCTACATATTTAATATATTTGGCTTACATTTTGCTAGGTTTTTGTTAATATCAATTTTGAATAGAGCCCATAATATTTCAAATAAATTTTTATATTTTAGTTTTCATCCCATAACAGTAATATCAAATATGCTCTAAATCTAATTGTAGTGGTGAAGTTTAACTAGGTAAGTGAAGTGGGATGTATTTTTATTTTTGGATTTTCTTGTAAGATGATTTTTTTTTTCAATTAATATTTTTCTTTGTTATTTCTGTTAATATCCTTCTAGCAATTTGCCTTTAATTTTTTTTTTTAATTTTCTTTATAGTATGAACATTTAAACAATTTTGCACAAGAAAATGAATTTGGTAAATTATTGAAAATTTACCAATTTATAGGATTTTCGGACTAAAATTTCCTATTAATTTCATGTTTTAAAATCGAAAAGTTGACAGCAAAGAAAAATATGAAATTTGAATCCGAATCCATCTGAAGGTATCCATTCAAATATTGGTGAATTGAATTGACTTTAGGCATTTTTAACGACAGACGTATTTTCATCCTTAAAATCTTTTTTCTACTTTTCTACTTCTAGAATTGGAAGCCGGAATCTATTTCAAGGAAATTACAACGTGGACAGCCAAGCTTGTATCAAGTGTGTTTCATTTTTCAACAATTGGAATATGCATGCATGAACGTGGGATATTAAAGAGCAATATACAGTTACTTGAATTAGAACGATGTGATTTTTTATTTTCATTTTTTGTTTTATAATTTGGACTACCATATTTTAGGCATGTTTACAATTATAACCAAAGAATAAAAAGCCAATCCTACAATGAATATATCCAAATATTTTTTTATCCAGTTGATCAAAATGGAGAGTTTCTTAAAAAGCTTGCTCAATACAACTATACAAGCAGCAGATTCAAGTATATTATATCTTTATAAATATCTACAAGCACGATTATATACCAAGTTGAATGTACTAGGAATTGTGTAGATATAACTTTGTTACGCTATCTGGGAAGTGAAAGGAAAGTTTCCTGAACATTATGTTGTGGTAAGGAAAGTCTTCTGTGATTTTGAAAATGTACAGAGACACACCCGGCTTTACAGGTTTACAGATATGAATCGGAAGACATTAATCCTCCAAATCGCTGTCAATGGGACAGGATCCGTCGTCTACATTGGCAAGCGGGTTATATTCGGGGGAGCTTGGATCCATGCATCCTAAAACGAGATTAAGGTCACACCTATCACCCTGCATTAATGTTGCACTCATAAGACCTATGATTGGTTCTGATGCTATGATACTGTATACAAAAGCTATGATACTGTATACAAGAAGTAATAATGAAATGATGTGACAAAAAAAAGACACATGAATTTACATACCCCTTCCACAGTCAAATTCCCGATCATTGCACATCTATCGACCACAATGTTTGTATCAGGAAAAATTGCTCTCTCACATGCACCATCTTTACTCAACTCCCCGGCTAAACCCTGCAAACCAAATACAAGTTTTGACTCCTGAGTACCAAAGTCAGGCGGCAGGTTCTCAAATACCAAAACATATGAATTCCACTATGCTAGTGTGAAGAGAATTAATTCAAGCGCAGATAGAGGAAATCAGTCTATGAAGATAACGGAAGCTGAGTTAGAAGTGGCGATGTGTCAATATGTTAGTGGTCTGTTATTATAATCTTGTGTATATATTAATGTATTAAGGTAAGTCTCTCGACGTATACAAGTTAGCTCGTGCTTTTCAGTTATATTCTTGAAGAAAAATCTGTTATAACAAACGCTGTAGATTTCTTTCAAGTTCAATGGAAAAGAAGATTTTTGTTTTGTTTTCTCATAATTCAAACACATTTTACTTTCTTCACTTGGCATCAAAGCTAGGAAAAATGGCAGGAATGAATTCATCGTATGCAAATAAAGTGAATCCGTCGACTAATTTCTCCTTTTCTTTTCATTATACTGAAGAAGTTCGATGAAGGGAAGTATCTCAGTTTGAAAGTCTCATGTACTACATCCAATCTATGGCAATGGCTTAAAGCATTTGGTGACTAATGATAAATTAACTCCTGAAAGGTACGTTTCCCTTTGAAGGACAATTTGTAAGGAATCCAGAATTTGTAACTTGGCGTAGGCAAGATCAAATGCTGCTAGGTTGGAGAGATCTTCAATTTCTGATAATGTCTGCAGACATCGTTCAAACTATGGACTGCTTTAGTAAGACAATTTGGTCCAAAAAATAAAGCTAGGGCTGTACAATTGAAAGCTCAACTTTAGATGATTAGAAAGGATTCACTGACAAATAGTTTCGTGGAATCAAGAATATAGCTAATAAACTAGCCATAGGTGGCGAACCAGTTCCAGAGAAGGATTTAATTGCGTATTTGTTGACTGGTTTAGACTCCGAGTGTAACTCAATTTCTGTGCACATCAACGGAAAAGAGAATATTAGCTTACGTGACGCATATCCTATCTTGTTACCTTGTGAAAGCACTTTAGAGCAACAACAAAGTGTGATCGGCAATTGATGTACAGAGCAACTATAATGTACGTCATTCACAGCACAGAAATGTACAAGGTATTGGAATAAAAGGCAGTTTGAATGGTAATGGTCAAGGAATGAACTCTTTTGGATATGGAAGAGGAATGCCTCAGAGTGGTAGATTTGGTTTTGGTAATTTTGTTGGTGGAAGAGGAAGTTCTATTAACTCTAAACTTATGCGTCAAATATGTTACAAATTTGGACATAAAGCTACTATTTATCATCATGGGTTCGATAAAGAGTTTGTTCCAAGGAAGGGATATATTTAGCAGCAAAACAATTTTCAAAATCCTACTTATGGTCAACAAGGATATCAGAATTTTGGACCTCGGATGAATCAAAGTCAGAACAGAAACTTTGAACGTGGTCAGAGTTCTAAAACAGCCTATATGGCTAACGTAGAGGGTTTTATGGCTAATCGAGACGGCTTTGCTAATGAAGTGTGGTATCTAGTAGGGCCGCACATCATAATACTAATGATATGCAGCATTTGAGTATCCAGAAGATTTCAGAGGCAATGGCTACTTAGTTGTGGGTAATGGCCAGCATCTAGATTTTGCCCATGTAGGTAAAATAACTCTGTTTTTTCAAAATACTTCAAGTAAACCTCCTACACTTGTTTTAACATTGCAAGATGTTCTGTGTGTACCAGCTATTAGCCTATTACAAAGAATCTTATCAGCATATCTAAGCTTAAAACTGATAATAAATGCACTATTGAATTTACTAATAATTTTGTTTTGTTAAGAACAAGGAGACAGGTTTGATGCAGTTGATGGGGAGTGGCTGACAGGTCTATACAAACCTGATCTTGATTCTTTTTCTTTCTGTAATAAGTCCAAAAAATATGTCTTCAAAGCCTGGTAAACCTTGTTCTATGTTGTCTATATTTCCATAGGTTTTTTTGATGAAAGAAATTATATGAAGTCAAGTTCTTTTCTTGTTTCTACGGCATTTGTATCTAGTTTAGGAAATGGTTCAACCAATCAATCTGTTGTAGATGTATTTCATCAGATATTTGGGCACCCAAATTCTCTAGTTTTGAAGTACATTTTATCTTCTTGTAATAAACTTTCTCTTATCAGTAAAAACCAACTTCCACATTTTTGTGATGCTTGCAACATTTTCCTTCTACATCTGTAAAATCTTTTAGTCCATTAGAGTTACTACATGCTGATTTGTGCGGTCCCTCTCTTCCTGTGTCTATAACAGGTTATAGGCACTACATAAGCTTTGTTGATGACTTTACCAAGTATGCTTGGATCTTTCCATTAAATGTTAATATGAGGCTTTAGCTGCGTTTAAATTATTCAAGTTGCAGGTAGAAAAATAATTTAATAGATGAATCAAAGCTCTTCAATCTGATGGAGAGGGGAGTTTATAGCTTTTGTTCCCTTTCTTAAGGATAAAGGAATATTTTATAGGTATAGTTGGCATTACTCTTTCAAGCTGCTTTGCCTCTGGCTTACGAGTGGGATTCACAACTCAGTCTTCATAATCAATAAATTGCCCACTGTCATCTTTGAATTTCAGTCTCCATTCCTTAGGTTATTTGGTTACTATCCTGATTACTCTTTTTTAGAGGTATTTGGCTGTGCTTGCTATCCCTCTATAAGACCTTACAATAAATGCAAGTTTGGCTATCATACTACTCGGTGTGTATTTCTAGGATACAGTATTGTGTACAAAGTATATAAATGCTTGAGTTCCACTAATAGAATCTTTATAGCTAGGCATGTAAACTTTGATAAAACCCTTTTTCCCTATCGTGACATGTTTCCTAGTTCTTCATCTCATTATTCTAGCGCTCATTCTTTTCTTTTGCAAATACCTAATTCATCAAATATTACCATCTCTGTCAGCTCCTATCAGTAGCAGCAACAGATCATTTCACTACCTGATACTACTACATTGCCCTCACGACCACATCAATTACAGGACTCAGTTCCTTCATCGAGCCCTGTTCCTATTCCTTTTATATCCAATTCCATTCCTACCAAAAACCATCCCATGACCATGTTAGGAATTCAAGAATAATCTCAAACCACAAAAGAATCGAAAGAAATGATGAACAACACCAAAGAATCCAAGAATAGCAGAATGCAAAACACAGAAAGTAAAAATTGCAGAAAAGAAATCAAACACAGGAAGCAATCTTTACGTGGTTCGGTTTCAGCAAACCTACATCCACGAATCAACCCAAAAGGATCCAGTCTCTAGTATATATTTTAGAGAATTTACAGAAACAAGAAGATGAATGGAAAAAACTACACGCCCTGAGTAATTGAATCCACAACCTACTTAAACAATCAGCCCCCTCACAAATCAAGATTCCAGAAATATGTTATTTTTGTTTTCTTGGTCATTTACTAAAATGCCATTAATGAATGTACAGAGAGCTAACAAACAATGAGGGCATTGTTGTCAATTTCCTTCAATAACAAACTTAACGAACTTTGAAGGCTTCTGTATATCTTCCCCAAAAGCAGCAAATACCAGCAACTTGCATACCAACTTGCTGCAACCACCAAATGATTGATTGATCATACTTTACAAATCTCCACCTTGATCAAACAATCTTCAAGAGACAAACTGATCCCCTCAGGTTCTTCACTTCACTTCTAAGTGTCCTCAATTTCCAGCAAACTCAAGCACAACTTAAATTTGCTGGAACTCAATGCTTTAGTAAGCATATCTGCAAGGTTTTCTCTGGTATCAACCTTCACCATTTTCACCAGCCCTGACTCCACCACGTCTCTGATGAAATGCAACTTAACATCAATATGTTTAGACCTTTCGTGGAAGACAGGATTCTTCACTAAGTGCAAAGCACTTTGGTTGTCACAATGGATTGTAATACCTTCTTGACTCAGCCCAAATTCTGCCAACAAACCTCTCAGCCACAATGCTTCCTTAACTGCCTCAGTTGCTGCAATGTACTCAGCTTCTGTTGAGGACAAAGCCACCACATGCTGAAGACTTGACTTCCAGCTGACAGTGCAGCCATTTAATGTGAAAACATAGGCTGATAATGACCTCCTTTTGTCAATATCATTGGCATAGTCTGAATCAGTAAACCCCTGCAACAAAACACTACCTCCTGATGTGCTGCTTCTGCCATATCTCAGCCCCACTTCTGTGGTTCCATTCAAGTATCTGAGTACCCATTTGACAGCTTGCCAGTGCTCCTTTCCCGGATTGCACATGTACCTGCTAATCATGCTAATTGCATGAGACAAATCTGGTCTTGTGCAGACCATAGCATACATGAGGCATCCCACTACATTTGAGTATGGCACTGACTTCATGTACTCACTTTCTTCACTAGTTTTAGGCTCATTTTGTTTAGACAGCTTGAAATGCTGGGCATAGGGAGTCAGCACTGGTTTGGGTTCATGCATTCTGAACTTCTTCAAGATTTTCTTGATGTAATCCTTTTGAGACAAATGCAGAACACCAGCACTCCTGTTTCTGTGTATCTCCATACCTAGAATCCTTTTTGCACTCCCCAAATCCTTCATTTCAAATTCTGAGTTCAGCAACTCCTTCAACTCTATCACCTGCTGTCTCCTTGAGCATGCTATGAGGATATCATCCACATACAACAGCAACAAAGCTAACTCACCAGGCTTTACTGCTTTCATGTAGATGCAACTGTCATAGGAGCTCCTCTTGTACCCGGATTCACTCATGAATGAGTTAAATCTTTTGTACCACTGCCTAGGGGACTGCTTTAGTCCATAGAGTGATTTTTTAAGCAAACAAACTTTGCCTTCACCACCAGCAACCTTGAAGCCTTGGGGCTGCTGCATATATATTTCTTCTTCAAGGTTTCCATGCAAGAATGCTGTCCTCACATCCATTTGATCCAATTCTAGATCAAAGACAGCAACTAATGCAAGAAGAACCCTTATTGATGTGTGTTTAACCACTGGAGAGAACACCTCACTGTAATCTACTCCTTCCCTTTGAGTAAACCCTTTTGCAACCAGCCTAGCCTTAAACCTTGGAGGATCACTTCTGTTCAACCCTTCTTTGATTTTGTAAATCCACTTAGAGCCTATGACCTTCCTGTTTTCTGGTTTTTCAACAAGTTCCCAGGTCTGGTTTTTGTCCAGTGAAGCCATTTCATCTCTCATTGCATCCATCCATTGCTTTCTATTCTCACCAGAAACTGCTTCTTCAAAGGTGGCAGGCTCATCAGCATTTAAATTTTCTGCCATGATGAGGGCATATGAGATCATATCAGCATATGCATATCTGGCTGGGGTTCTTATCTCTCTTCTCTTCCTGTCCCTTGCCAGCTGATAATCATGAAGATTATCCTCAAACTCAGATCCCTCATCTCTTTCTGTTTTTCTGTCAACAGAATTATCCACCTCAAACTCAACTTTACCTTGGTCAGATGAGTTTATGGAAGTGCTTGATGATGGTTGAAAATGTTCCTGCATTATGGACTCCTCTTGGAATACAACATCCCTGCTGATAATGCACCTGCTTTGGTTCCCTTCACTGCACCACAACTTGTATCCTTTGACACCTTGTGGATACCCAATGAATCTACCTTTGACAGCCCTCTGATCCAGCTTGCCTCCCTTTGCATGAGCATATGCTTGGCAACCAAAAATTCTCAATTTTTCCAGATCTGGAGGTTTCCCTGACCAGACCTCTTCTGGTGTTTTCAGTTTCAGTGCTGTTGATGGACTCCTGTTAATGATGAAAGCTGCTGTGCTCACAGCTTCAGCCCACAAGAATTTTGGCAACTTTGATTGGATTAGCATGCACCTAACTCTCTCCATTAAGGTACGGTTCATTCTCTCTGCTAATCCATTCTGCTGTGGGGTGTATGTTGCTGTCTTGTGCCTTGTTATTCCCTGCTGTTTGCACCATTCATTGAACCTATCATTACAAAACTCCATGCCATTGTCTGTTCTGAGATGTTTCAGCTTGAGTCCTGTCTGATTTTCTAGCATCAGTTTCCATTCCTTGAACTTTGGAAATACTTGGTCCTTTGACTGCAAAATATGGACCCAAAGTTTTCTAGACCAATCATCAATGATAGTGAGGAAATACTTGGCACCATTGGGAGTTTTCACTTGGGCAGGACCCCACAAGTCAGCATGCACATAATCAAGAGGCCCTTTTGTGGTATGACTTGCTGTCTTGAACTTCAGCCTAGTGTTCTTGCCCAAAACACAATTTTCACAGAATTCAAGTGGCCCCAAAGGTTCTTTCCCAATCAACCCCTGTCTATGAAGCTCTCTCAAGCCTTTTTCACTAATATGGGCTAACCTTAGATGCCACATTCTGGTCCTATGGTTTGCCATTTCTTCTGAAGCAGTAAGGTTCATTCTCGGGTCCAAAGTGTTCAACACATACAACCCATTCCTCAACTCTCCCTTCATGTAAACCAATGACCCTTTAGTTACTTTTAGGCTACTGTCTGAGATCTTAATGGTGTATCCTAGGTGATCTAACACACCTAAAGACACCAAATTTTTCCTAAGACTTGGAACAAATCTAACCTCATTCAGCTGCCTCACTGCCCCATCAAACATTCTGATTTTTACTGAACCTATCCCAGCAATTTGGCATGATTGATTATTACCTAAGAGTACTTTACCCCCCTCACAGTAAGTAATTGACTCAAAAGAAGACTTATATGGACACATATGGAAAGAACATCCAGAATCAAGTATCCATTCACTGTCTAACCTTTCTTTTGTAGCCACCAAGAGGTCTGCACTCTCATAGCCATCACTTGAGCCCTCTGATGCAACAGCAACATCACCTTTCTCTTTCTCCTTTTGCTTTTCCTTCTTCTTCTTCTTTCTTTCTGGACAGTCCTTGATGAAGTGCCCCTCCTTGTGACAGAAGAAGCAGGTTCTTTTCTTCCCTTTGGACTTGGATCTTGCAGGCTTCTTCTTCTCCCTTTGTTCTGACCTTCCTCTTGCAGTAAGTCCTTCTCCTGTTGAACTGCCAAGGCCATTCTTTCTCTTCTCCTTTGTATTCAATGCATTCTTTACATCTTTGAGGGAGATTGTTTCTTTGCCGAGAGTCATTGTATCAATGAAGTGCTCGTATGAACTTGGAAGTGAACTCAGCAAGATCATGGCAAGGTCCTCATCAGCCAACTTAGCATCAAGATTGTCAAGATCCATAGTGATCTTGTTAAATTCATCAAGATGATCCTTGAGTGATCCACCCTCTTCCAATGTCAAAGTATACAATCTTCTCTTATGATACAGACGATTGTCAATTGTCTTTGACATATATCTTGCCTCCAATCTACTCCACAAGTCAGCTGCTGTTTCTACCTTCAAAGCTTGAAGTTCTCTCAACACCCCATCACTCAAACTCAAGATGATGGCACTGTGAGCTTTCCTCAGCACCTCCTCCTTTCTTTCTTGTGACCAGGACATAGGTAAGGCATCCTCACCTCGTAGAGCCTGCTCCAACCCTTGATGAACCAGCATTGCCTTCATTTTAATCTTCCAAATATTGAAATCATTTTCCCCATCAAATCTATCCAATTCTAATCTTGTTTGAGCCATATTCAACAACAAGGCTCTGATACCACTTGTTAGGAATCCAAGAATATACCCAAACCAATAAACAATTGATAGAAATGATGAACACGAATCAAAGAACTCAAGAAATGCAGAAAACAAACGAAAGGAATTATCAACACAGACAAGAATTCAATCACACGAAGCAATCTTTACGTGGTTCGGTTTCAGAGAACCTACATCCACGAATCGACCCCAAGGGATCCAGTCTCTCGTATTAATTTCAGAGAATTTACAGAAGCAAGAAGATGAACAAAAGGAATTGTCTTTCTTGAGGAATTGAATCCACAACCTAATTAAACAATCAGCCCTCTCTCGATTCAAGAATACAGAAATCTGTTATTTCTGTTTTCTTGGCCATTTACAAAAATGCCATTAATGAATACACTGCAAGCTTAAAATCAGTAAGGGCACATTTGTCAATTTCCTTCAACTAACGAAATTAACGAACTTTGAAGGCTCCTGTATATCTTCCCCAAATGCAGCATACTCCAGCAACGCAGCAAACTACCAGCCACTCGATTGAATGATCAAAACCTACAATAATCCCATATGAAGAAGAATGCACCTCTTCTTCCATCGCCAAAGTATACTTTAAGTTTGATATGAATTATGAATTTGGGCAGGTAAGTATTAAAGAGGGAAAATAGGTGTAAACCAATATTCAAAGTTCCTAATGGACATTGTAAATAAAAAGTCACGACTATTTGTATTAAAGAATAGTCAGTCTTTCACAATTTTAGCATCATAGACATCTCAGATGGTTCAAACCTAACCCTCGCCATTTGGAAAGTTTGAATAAAAACAATGAAGATAAGATTTTTAGACAGGAAAATTTTAAGTACATTAAAAAGATTTTATATATAATTTTTGAAATAAGCTCACAGATAAAGACAAATTCAATTATTTTTAAAAATATTATATAATAAAACTATTTATCCTAAATTCTTTCAAAATGAGATGACAGATGAATATATATATATATTGACTAGATGGTTAATTTTTATAATTTTAAAATTACTTATTGTATTTTTTATTATTTAATAAATGCATATTATTTTATTTCATATATATTTCAAAATAAAAAATTTTAAATTAGTAGTTTTATTAAATATTATTATTATTATTATTATTATTATTATTATTATTCAACACGTCTGAAACATTACAAAACGGACATCGAGACATTCCAAGGACAATGTCGATTCGTGGTCACCAAAAGTAATAAAAGCAGTGTTTATCCTTTTCGTCTTTAATAATTGGATGACATAATTACTGATACCTTTTTTTATTGACATATTTTAAAATAACTTGGATTCAGTGTTAATTTAAATAAATAAATAGGATATAATTAGTAATTAATAAATAATAAATAATATAAAAAAATCTTAATCTATTTATATAAAAAAATAATTTAAATAAAATTTATCATTTAACCTTGATTCTTTATTATATTAAATTATTACATATTATATTATATTAAATTATTATTATTTTTAAAATAATCAAATAAAAATATCTTCTCAAATTAAAATTTTACATGACTATACGTAAGGATAATGATGATGTGAGAAAAGCCTGGATGAAATACCTTTATATACATCGAAAGAGTACAGCCTCTCTTTGTTTTATTCGAAAAACTATTTAACACTCTTTTACCTAATTTTACATGAGTACAATACCAAGCTGAAGATAGAAACACAAACTCAAACATAATTATATTAATTTATTGATGAAGCCCACGTTGGGCGTTATTGTCCACACGATCTTAAAAATAAAACTTCCAAGACAAGTCCACAGTACGGCTGTTTGTAGGCCGAAGATCGGCACTGCAGCAGCCTAGATTGTTTGAGCCAAGAATTAATATTAATCACAATAAATAAAATAAAGCAACAAAAAGAAAATAATATGGTGATAGGAATACTTCCTTTTTTATATCCTGTCAAAAATAATAAACAAAATATAAAATTGAAGTTAGGCTTCGTTGAATTACCTATGTGATGGTTGCTCTCCTGTTACATAATACGGCAATCAGTCGGATCAGCTGCAGTGGATCCAAGTTTTGATGCAGTTGATCCAAGTTTTACTGCAGCGGCTCCAACAGCGCCCCCCACATTCATTACCTGAGATGCCATCCTTGACGCCATCCTTCCCTAAAAACAAAAATTCAGAGTAAATATATGTAAATAAATCAGAATAAATTTTCATTACCTCAACGATGTTTTTCTGTCTTTTTTAAATTATAATATAAATAAATTTAAATTTGAAATATTTTTGTGAGTGTGTGTGTATTATAAAATTTTATAAACTTACAGTTCTAGAGCCCTTTCCCGACCGAGTAGTATTTAGCTGCATAAATACAACTTTAGTCAGCAAAATTGTTTTTATTTTTAATATAAATACTCTCAATTCTACTAAAAATTTTGGCTCGGTGAGTTCAAGTTTCTTACCCCAGTAGAAGACCGTCGCGATTCTCTCATGTAATTGTGCAAGGAATAATTATTCACGAAATCATTTTCATCGTGGCTGTGCTTAAACTTTTTTTCTTGAAAACAAGACAAGCAAAGATTAAAACTATTTTCAGAACCATCAAAGCATGGAAGGCACGTAAAATACATTCCATGCAGCCATTTTCCGCAACCACCATCACAGAAAATGCAATTCGTCGCTACGTAATACATGGTGATGACCTCCCAGAAATCGAGGCTGCCATCTCCATTATTATCTAATTCAACGAAATGATCGGGAAGAAGTTTTTGGTTGCCAGTTTCTTCAAGGAAGTTAATGAACTCAGCTTGGCTTATCTTCCCATCTTGATCAGCATCCATAGAATTGAAGTAGTTTTTTGCCAAAATTTGAATTTCTTCAGTTGAATTATTGTAGTATAGTGTTGCAGCTTTGCGAAAATCTTCCATTTTCTCAGAGGGGCAGAAAAATTGATTGATTTTGAGAGATTGTTGTAAACCTGAAGACCCGATAAGTTACTTAAATAATTGAGTCATATGTACTGTACAATGACAAAGAAAACTTAGGTGAGACAGACTCGATAAAACCGTCAAATGAAAAACATGGTAGGTGTACATTTTTTTCTTATGACATTTATCTTTATAACTAAGATCAGTATATTTTAAAAATATCTGTTAAACATTTATTAAATAAACGTATAAATATATAAATAATGATGTGATACGACTGATTTCACCAAAGTATTTTTCACTTCACTTATCAGTACTCCCTATCAAATTTTCCCCAATGTTGAGGAACAGTTGGACACGTGTTGCACTATATGGAAATCAACACAATAATTTGACAGGACAAATTATTAAAATAGAAGTGGGAGACGAAGACTAGGAGCAGGGTGGTGCCACATTACCGATCTATCAACTTACGAGTTACAATTTTATTTGATACAAAATATCTGTATAAATAATTTAAGTAAAACTCATAATTTGATATTCTAAGCACTTTAATAAAGAGAATAAAAATTTAATACACAAAATTTGTATAAATTATCAACAAAGAGAATAAAAATTTAATATACAAAATCTATAAAATTATCACCAACCATCATATTATCGATAAAGAGAATAATTTTTTTTTAACTCTTGTATTATAAGTATTAGATTTTAAGTTATAATTTTTACTTATAAAAAATTAAAAAAATATATAATTAAAGAGTGAGGAAATATAATACAAAAATTTGGGAATTTTTACAATATATACACGACACCATAACTTTGCCCCTTGAATTATTATCGTGCATTATTGAATTAATGAACGAAGATAATCAAGTTTATTTGACTAGAAGAATCAATCAGCAACTTATCCTGAATCAACTACCTTGCTATCATGAAAAATTTCACCCACCGACAAATCTTGTGAAATTAATTTTATATATATATAATATAATAAAATATATATCTATAATATTATATAACTACTTCTAGTTTATTGAAATCAAATAAAATTTCTCAAGAGATCTATTTTACTATAATTCTAACATACGTTTATTACTAATGTTATCATAAAAAATAGATCTAATAAGATAATATTAAATTATAGATTCATATTTGAATTATTTCCATTATTCGTTCTTTTAATTTAAATATGGTGTTGAATTTTTTTTTACGTGTTAGAGCACTTTTTTCTCACTAACAATGGAGCACTTCTCTCCTGCTAATAATTTTTTATGAGAGAGCACTTTTCTCTCACTGACAATGAAACACTTCTCTCCTACTAATAATTTCGATCAACCTTCAATTGAAACACTTCTCTCTAAAAATTTCTTGATTCACATCTCATCAACTAATTCAAAAAAGAATTTCTTTCTTCAATTCATTACCACAAGCCAAAATTGAGCTTTTAGTTTAACAGTTTACACTTGATAATTTTCACCATTGAAATTTGAGAGTGAGAGAATAACTGAATTATTAACAGTCATGGGAGTTTTAAGTTTTTGCTCACTTAATCTCACAGTTTCTTAAGGATCAAATTATCGACTCTAGTACTACTATTGAAATTTGAGAGAAAAATTTTTCTTCTTATATTATTCATACTTAATATATCTATTTATATATATAAAATATAATAAAATAACTTTAAATATACTCAATCCTTCCTTAATATTATGTAACTACTCTTATTTTATTAAAATCAAATAAAACTTCTCAAAATACTTATTTTACTGTAATTTTAATATATATTTATTATTATTTATATCTTAAAAAATAATTTTAATAAAATAATATTAAATTATAAATTAATGTTTGAATTATCTTTAACAGTACTTTTATTGGAGTAATATATATTTGGTGTCTTCCATCGTGTTTGCCTGAAGAAATGAATGATTGAATCTATTGCATTTTCATCGATGAGTCACCAACTCGTGATACACATGATCATGCGTCATCCTGAAAGATTATTTTCATTTTTCCGACGTCATCATAACAAAGTAAATAGATCATATCATCACAATTAATTAAAAAGATTTAATTAAAAAGATTACTGTCATTAAATGAGTTGCCTCTCAAAACAGTGTTTGCTTAAAGAATACTGCTACATGTCAGCAACTGCATGCATCAGCTCCTTGTATCAAGTACTGGCAATTTTAATTTTGTATTTGAATTATGTTTCGTTAATTGCTACTCTAACTAATTTGTTTTTGTTTTGGATTCTTGGTAGCTTGGACTTGTATAAATAGACAGTCTTGTAAATGGTTCTCAAGGAAATATATTTCAAGAGCTTTTATTCATCTTCTCTCTCATTAGCAACTATTAATATGGTATCAGAGTCAAATGACAAGAATATCGCGTTTATACTTAGAATCCCCTTTGCTTATTTTTCAGCTTTAAACTTAAAGGTTTATATACCTCTACGAAAGTATTGTTATCATGGGTAGAAAAAAATATTCCAGTTACTCGGAGAAGTAATGTGGTATTACCCGGAGTAATGCCTATGCAGAAATTTGATTGAAAGAAAAAGATTTAATTGACTGCTATGCTTAAATTCCTAAATCATTCTACCCAATAGACCGATATTATCTAAGGATAGACGATGCCATTGCTTCTCATCCAAGAATGCCAAATAATGATGAAGAATAGTGCATGCAAGAAATACAGTCCTATATCTCAATGGCCGAGTTTCAGCTTTCTATCTTAACAAGTATTCAAAACAACTCAACAAAAAAAAAGGAAAAAATTTCTTAATGACATTACAAGAATTTTGAATTATTGCCCCAAGACATCATGTATTTCGTACAAAAAAGAATGCACCTCTTCAAGAAGCTATCTAGCGTCAAGTACACTTTAAGTTTGATGGGAAGTATGAATTTTGGTAAATAAGTATCAAAGATGACGATGGGCATAGAACAACATTCAAAATTTCTCATAAAATAAAATATCATGCATCTGAGAATCCTATCTAATACATATTAATGATATACTTATTATTATTTCAGATAAAGAACAGCATACCTTTCAGTAAAGCTTAATTCTTAAAAATTCAAAGTTGAAACTCTTTTTTTAATGAAAAATAGGATTTATATATATATATATATTAACTCATGCTTCATATACATATAAATTAACTCATCCTTCATTCGAAATCTCCACACAATCCCTTGTTGGATCTCATCATAAAATTGGTAACATGTGAGATCCATTTCAACATTACGGCACTTTATCAATAAATTCTTTATCAATAAAATTTATTGCTACAATTAAAAGAACTATCACATATCCTCGACTTCTTTTCAACTAAGAGCATCCATAATTTGATTTTGCACTTACTTGTATTTAAAATTATTTGTACGATCCTTCTTATAATTAGCATCTTCGTTCTTTATGACTCATCGTAATTATATGTACATGTAAGCCCATCCATGGATAGTCTATTTAACAGGAGTGAATTTGGGATTGTGTAGTTAGGTGTACGGTTCTGGATTCGATTTCTTGGATGTGTTCATGATTTAAGTGGGAATCGTGACGATAGAATACTGCGCTAATCTCCTTCGAAAATTAGTCGAGGTACATGTAAGCTGGTCCAGACACCTCAGTTATATATATATATATATATATATATATATATAAAACCATTTCCTCATCTTTTTAGGAAAGGCAACAAAATAGCTTGTAAGCTAGCTAACTTGGTGCTTGGTCATATGCTCATCTTAGTTCTTTGCTCATTGTCTTTTACTTATATATTTCAAAAATAAATTTGATGTGATTGAGCATTGACCACAAGAATTTGAATGGTTATTTCCAAGATATGAGATATCCCATATGAAGAAGAATGCACCTCTTCTTCTATCGCCAAAGTATACTTTAAGTTTGATATGAATATGGATTTTGGTATGAGATATCCCATATGAAGAAGAATGCACCTCTTCTTCTATCGCCAAAGTATACTTTAAGTTTGATACAAATTATGGATTTTGGTAGGTCAGTATTAAAGAGGAATATAGGTGTAAACCAATATTCAAAGTTCCTCATGGACATTGTAAATAAAATGTCACGACTTTTTGTATTAAAGAATAGCACTTCTTCATTTAACAGCACTCCAAATACGTATTATATAAAAAGCACTTCGTCTACTCATCAGAACACCAAATAATATACACGATAAAGCTTTTGGGTGTTTGAAAGCGCTTCTGACAATATCAAAAACACTACTGAGTCCTGGACATGAGCCGATTAATTAATTAATTAAAAAATGCATGTGAATACAGGGACATGACCCAAATCCTAATTCCAGAATCTCTACCGTTACTTTGATTAAAATCCTGATAAATAAATACAAAAACATATAGAGAGGAAGACGTTACAAAAGCAGCGGAGAGGGGCGAAATGTAGAGTAATTGTGAAGACGGGAGCGTAGGAAAAGCGAAAGGAAGGGCAACTTGGGTACAGAAACGAGGGCGTTTCTAGTTGCTAGCCAGTACATGATGTAATGTGTAAAAGTGAGTTCAGTGTTCTTCTTCTTCTCCCTCAGTGTGTAAATTTTTTATAAATAAGAAAAAGGAATAGAATATTTCTAGGGTTTTGGTCAGGGTTTTCGTAGATAATTAAGCAATGTTTAGGATCCCTTCCCGCCAGAAGAAAAGAACAGAGAATGAATTTACTTATGTTGTGTTTTATTAAAAAGAAAAATTGTTTTCGAAGAAGAAATGGAAAGGACAAGAGACAAGGGGGCTGTCTGGAATTCGGGATGTAATTAATGTCTGCTCTCCTAATTTGCATACACGCACGATTTAGAAATTGGACAAAAGTTTTGAGAAAATTTTATTAAAATAATCATATTTTAATTTTGTTTTATAAAACTTATCTTCTTAAAAAATAAATTTTAAATTAAATTAAAGAAATAAATTTAAAATTAAATTGCCCTTCTGAGCCAAACTTCAGCGAAAGAGGAACCTTGCCCGAAACTATAAGAATTCTCCTTGCTCAAAATCAAAACTATAGTTTGCTCAAAATTAAATAAATTTAAATAATATTAAATTAATTTATATTATTAAATAATTTAAGATAAAATTTATTAGATAATGTTGTTTAAATATTAGATAATTTGTATTTTAATAATTTAAATTAATTTATATTATTAGATAATTTAAATTTAAATTTATTTGGTAATATTATTTAACTATTGGATAGTTAAATTATTAAATAATATTATTTTGATGTTATTAATTTTAATTTTAAAATGATTCAAATTATTAAATTTAATTTTTATAAATTATTAGATAATGTTATTTAAATATTAGATAATTTAACTATTAAATTATTAAAATAATATTATATAATAATTAATAATTTAATTATTAAATTTTCTAACAATTAAAATTTTATAATTTAAAATTTTGTTAAATTAATTTAATTTAATTTTTAAATTAATTTTTGATTAATTTATTACAAGTTTCGAGTAAGGCTTTATGCCTTACTCGAAACCAATTTAAAATTAATTAAAATTTTATATTTTTAAATTATTTAATATTAAAATAATATTATCAAATAATTTAAAAATTAAATTATAATATTATCTAAGGATTTAAGAATTTATATTTAAAAGATTTTAAATTTAATATTAAGATAATATTATATAATAATTTAATAATTAAATTATTTAATATTTAAATAATATTATTTAATAATTTAAAATTAAAAATAATAATTTAAATTAATACCTTATTCAAAAGTGTAGTTTCAATCATGGAAATTTCTTTACTTAAACTATAACTTTTATTATTTAAAACTCTCTTTGTTTTTTTATATGTTCAAAACTTATAGATTTGGTCGACAAATCCACAATACATAATTAGTATCTTAGATACTATATTTTAATTTAAAACTTGTTAAAATAAGAATGTGAATGAGTCGTATATAGTCAAAAAAATATTAAAATTTCATAATAATCTAAAAGTATAAGAGCAGGAGTAAATAGTTTTTAGCAATGAGTTCGGTCCAAACTTAAACAAATAGGTAATTTAATCCAAAATTTATTTCTTTGATTTAGTTTTAAAAAATCAGTTTTATAAACACAAAATTAAAATTTAGTTATTTTCCTAAATTTCTAAATTTTAACATGGGTATTGTTTTTACATTTTTTTCTTAACATTCTCAATTTATAAAAATATAATAAAATTTTAAATTTTTCAATAAAAAAAATTCAATCATAGGCTTTGATTTCCTAGTAACAAAATATTTTCCATGTTTTTATATTATTGTGAGAATTTATTCTTTAATGAACAAGTTTTTTATTTTCTTTTTTTATATGATTTAAGAATTTATTAGAAAAAGTTAGTGTTAATCTTCAATTATTAAATCATATGTTATTATGATTTTGAAATAAATTAAAATTTTCTATTGTGAAAACTACCTAAATAAAATTTTAATTCTTAACATTGTATTACTATGATTCATAAAGATGTATTGTATAATTTTTTTAAAAAAATTATAATTCTCTAAATTTTTTTTTATTGTGATGCTTACTTTATGAGTTATATTAACTGAAAGTTAAGAATTACACACACAAAAAGAAAGTTAAAAAATTATAACAAAAACTTTGAAAAAAATCAAAACATATATTGTACTACTGTTCATACATATTAATATATTATGATAGTATCTACTTTTGGATTTTGACTTCTTAATAATAGGTAAGTTTGAATATCACACCCTGACCCGTGGATCCCATTGATGACAATTGTCACAGACCTTCAGAGTATACTCAATCACACAGAATACAACCTATAGGCCTGTAAGGCATTCACAAAACCTGTTTCCAAAACACTTCTAAATAAATCCAACCTAACACCTAAACTCCAAATGGATAATACATACCACAAATACTTCAAAAGTATACATATGTATACGTAAATCAATAAGAACAATATTTCAAATAAAAGTCATTGGGATCAATCTATCCCACAATTAAATTCCAATAGTTACTACAAATCTGTTTATTATTCATATAAATCTCATAAATAAAAAGAAATGTTGAAAAGACCATCAGTGGACTATGGACTTCCTGAGTGAGTCGAGGTAGCTATACCTGAGCTTTCAATTCTGGAGTGATCACCACCTTTGGATCTTAACCTAGCACTTACCCTGAAACTGAGAGGTAAGGGGGATGAGTATACGGGAGTATACTCCGTGAGTGAACGAAATAAAATAATTTATATATATGTACATGTTTGGACATAAATCAGTAAAACCTTTATATAAATAGAAAACTTCTTTACTTGAAAAGCTTGAAACCACGTTATGAAAATCATTGGACTGGCTTCTTTCTCGGCAACTACCCTGGTCGTGGGCGTTCCGAGACCGTCAGTGGGTTTTGTATGCAAAGAAAACATGCTATTTTATGAAAATAGATTTAACATACAAGAGTTATAAAATATGCAGTTTTATCAGAAAAGTGCCCAACACTGACGTTTACCTTGAGCCGTCACGGGGTGACATCCGTAACTAACTCGATGAGACTCATAGGTGGACAAACCTCATCATCATCACAACAACCATATAACGGTCCATTTATGCAGCCTCTACTTACCTAGGTGACCTCTCTCCTAGACCAACCCTCGGCTATCAATATACACTCACCTGAGGGTCTACATCCCAGTGAACTCCACCCCAGGCTACCACCCTGTAGCTACAGTAAACCGGCTTACAAGGCCATTATCACCAATGCATATAATCATAAAACTTGGCTCTCAGGCCATATCATCATCATAACACAAAATAAGGCCCATTGGCCGCAATATCACATAACAAGTACCAAACATAGCCCACTGGCCATATCATCATATAAAACATGTATATAAATCGATTTATTTTGAAATCAATATAAAATCACAAAATAAACTTTAATAAGCAAAAGCATTATACTATCTTAGCATTTCATCACATATTTACAAAACAGAATTTGAATAGAATAGTAAAACTGAAAAGAGTGTCCACTCACAGTGTAGAGAGGGTATACACTCTCTAATTCTCCTCGTTCTTCGACGACTCACGTGAATACCTCAATTTTGAACCGTCACCTAACCACACACATAACATTACTATCAATTACACGTTCCAATATGTATATGTTCGAATGCATGCAATGTACGCTAACTTTCGGGTTTCTAACATTCAAATCACTATACGATATTATCTAAAATCCCTATTATACGTCAAATTATCCCGTTAATATCGACATGGAATCACATTGTAGCTAAACCAACACATTTTGATTAATATACACAATTCTAACTAGTGGGCCCTATGTCTTTATCGAAATAGTAATCAAAGTTACTGTTTATGCTCACTAAATTTTTGAAATTGTAATTCTAGCTTCCTACGACTCCTATAACTTCTCTATAACCCACATTATGCGTTAACACTAAAATATACGTGCGAAATCTACGAAAAACTATCCGAATGAACAGTAAAAACCTATACGAATCAACATGCATAAAATTGCGAAATGAACACGCAGACAAGCTAGAAACGATGCTACGAACCTTGTGGTGTGGTCGGTTTGCTCCGATTTCGCTTTGAAATCGAAAACCCCCAAATCTTTTCCTAAAAACCCTAGCTCCTCCTTCGCGAATCTGCGCTCTTATCGTCAAATTGCTGCTCCCAGCGTGTTAGATGCGTAGAATGCGGCTCGTCTGCGAAGAGAAATTGAGATTTCAGTAAAATGTGACAAAGTTTGGAGACAGAGAGACAAAGAGGACGTGAGAGGAGGGAGAAGGGAGGAGAAGAAGAAGAAAGCTGAAAAATCTGACCCTTGACCCCTATTTATAGAAAAAGGATGAAATTATCATTTTGCCCTTAAGTTTTCTTAAGGAAGAAGCTTTTAGAAGAGGGTAAAATCGTCAATTCACGTCGATTCGGTCGAATAAATCGAAGTTCATTCGAACAAATCACCCCTTTCGATCGAACGAATCCCTGCTTCGTTCAAACGAATCTTTCGAAGTCTACAGAAGTCAGAGAGCTTCCAAATTACCAATCGAACGAAACGATGTTCGGTCGAACGAATGGCTCCTTCGATCGAACGAATTCCAATTCAGTCGAACAAATCCCCCTATTCGTTCGAACGAATCTAAAGCCACAAATTTTCCAAAAAGTTCTCAAAATTTCGGTCGAATGAATCATCCATTCGATCGAACGAACCCGTCAAAAATTGAAATCTCACTTTAATACTCAATCTAAGCTATGAAAGCACGCTCACACACACACGGTGTATGAAATGAATGCAGATGTATGAACAGGACAAGTAGAAAATGATAAATATACCCTTGGGATCTAAACACGGGTGTTACAATAATACTTTTAGTGTGTAGAAGACGTGGGATTATGTCTATTTATAGTGAGAACTTAAAATTTAATCGAATAGAATCGGAGTAATTTCATAAAGAAGAATTAAAATCCAAAGAGGGGGAAAATGGGGAGCTTCGGCCATAGGAAAAAAAAGAGATAATGAATAGTTTTTTGGATTTTTGGAGTATTTATAATGTTCTTAAAATTTTGAAATTGCCCTTAGGAATTTTGCTTTTTCACTTTTATCTTTTGGTGTTGATTTCTCCTTTATCTGATATCTGATTTTACTTTAATTTCTTTTTAATTGATCTTCTCTAAGTTTTATTTAAATAGTAAAATCACTTCATCAGTTGTTTATCTGGATTAACAAGAATTTAGTTTTGAGCATAAGTATTTGTCGAAATCTAAATTAAAACCTATACTAATTTCAATTGTTTTTCATCTAATTTCTCCCAAATCTTATACTAAGTTTTGATATAGTGTTGACTATTAAGTATTATATCTGAACATATATTTTTATAAAAAATAACAAAAATAGCCTTATAGGGATAAAATGACCAAAATATTCTTATAAAAAAAAATTGAGTGTCACACTTAAACTAACAATGTCGAAACTAAAGTGTTCAATTAGCAAAATTCAATACTGTTTTAACTTGGAGACCTTTTAGAATATCAAAACCTCTAGAATAATATGAATTTTTCTATGAACAAGATTTTGATTTGTGCGTAGTAGAAGAAGCTAATCATGGTGATAATCTAAAAAATATGAAAAAACTATTTTAGATAGAGATTCAAGTAAATAAGTAAAAATGATGGATTCTGAAATAACATTTATTTATATTAATCAAATTTAGACACTTGTTGATCTATCAAAAGAAATAATTTATCTTAGTTGTAAATGAATCTTCAAAAGAAAAATTGATAAGAATGATAAGATAGAGATCTATAAGCTCGTCTGCTAGTAAAAAGGTATATTCAAAAATAAAGATTAGATTATAAGAAAATTTTTTTATCAATAACTATAATTAAGTCTATTTAGATAATAATAACTATAACAATATACCATAATTATAAAATTTGACATATAGATATCAAAATTGTGTTTTTCAATGGATTTTTTCTGAAGAAAATAATTATATAGAATAGATAATAGATTTTGTTTTCACTACAGGTAGAAATAAAATATAAATTATAAAATTAAAAATTAAAAATAAAGTGATAAATTTTTATGAATATAAAATTAAGATATTTTAAATTTAAATTTTAAAAATTAAGTTATCAATTTTTAGTATAAAGTATTATAAAATAAAAATTAATTTATAATTTTATATTTATATTTAATAAAAATTTTAAATGTGCTTATGAATATAAATTATAAATTAAATTTTTTTATAGTATAAAGTATTATAATTATTCAATAATTTAAAGAAAATATTTAAATTATTTTTATTTAATTTTTAAAAATTAAATTATAAATTATTTTATTATAAAGTATTATAAAATAAAAAATTTAATTTATAATTTTATTTTTATATTTATATTTAATAACTTTTTAAAAAAAATGCTTATAAATAAAATTACTTCTTAAGAGTTTGAAAACTTAATAGTTCAAAATTACTCCTTAATAGTTATAAAATGAAAATAAAAAAAATTTAAAACTGTTTTTATTTTAGTTTATATAAAATGTAATATACAAATTTCTTATGGAGAGGGTTTGTTTTTGCACGCCATGTAATTTTCGAGTCCTATGTAGGAGAATCGGATTGAAAAATATTTATAGGAATTAAGAGGCAATGATCGCTTCTTTATGAAAGTCAACAAAACATTATTTTACACTGTACCTAATCAAAAAAAGTAATATACAAATTTCTTTTTTCCAAGTCAAAAAAAGCAGATAAGATACCAGCGCGGAAGCTTGCTTTTTGTTCACTTTGGATAAAGAAGCTCTCGTTACTTCTTAATTTCTATAAATACCAGGAACAACATTCCTCCAATTTCAAAGAAGAAACTATCATCGGCTCTTAACTTCTATTAAATATTTTTCAATACCATTCCTACATAACGCAACTAGGCGAGAGCAGCATATAGAGTTTTAATTAGCAATCTTAACATCAATGGACATAGTCCATTGTTTCAAGACTCTTTTTGTAGCAACTTTCACTAAAATCTTCCAACTTTTGACCAAAACAACCCTATTACCACCACCACCAGCAGAGGTCCTGGAGAATCACCCTAATCCACCTGATCTGATTGCAGATCATTATAACCTAGATTGGGCAATGTTAATGATAGGGTTTTGCTTGCCATCAGCTGTTGCAATCGCTCTCCAATCATTGCAGATTCAATCCCAGCTACCCCCTATGTTCCATCTTTTTTGTGTTGCAATCATATTCTCTTTCACTTGTCTCTTCCTTAGCAAATTCATGGGCTACAAATTTCCTACGGCAGGTCGAGTGGTAGAAGGACTTGGTGTTCTATTTGCAATATTTGTAGCCATCACAATTCCACTTCCTATCTGGCTCAAATGGGTTACATGGATACTTTATACCATCTTATTGATTGCTGTTACAGTTTGTGCGATAACTAAGAATCGCATCTGAAAACTACCTGTGATCTGTCATCAGACGCGCAGTTTGTACGTTTAAATATTTTATTTTAATCATCATTTGGACGCAGTTAAAAAGAGTCAATTCATGGTTTTATATGCTGAATATTTTCTTTGGCTCGAGTGAAACAATGTACCGCATACATAGCACTATAAACCAGTATGTTACGAGCGAATCGACTCATTATAACCGTCTTAAGTCCACATGGTCCAGCAAGATTACATCTTTTATTTGTAATTCATAATAATAATTGGAGTCTTTACTATTAAATTCTTCTAATTAATCAAAACAGAGATAAATGACTGCAATTATGTGGACATAAGTTTTGGCGGAGCATATCATCTCCAATATCTTGAAATTAATCAGGAGATAGGATTACAGATTATGCAAATTATGATAGGGATCAAAAAGATGGTATCCAACAATAAATTTTGAATTTTTATGGCAATGCAAACAGAACGCCACCTGATCTTAGTTATTAACACAGAACCAGGCCAGTGAGGGATGTAATTTGGGTTCAGATTTTAAAAGCTTATTCTCATGCATCTTTGCAACAGCTTAGCATGTCTTTTGAGTCCACCATATCCGTTACCTAATCACAATTCCCATCACCAATTTTCTGTAACTCATAGAAAAACAAACTAAGATCGAACAACACACATTCTTTGCGCTCAATGTTCAATGAAAAATTATCGCTTTCTTTCCCTACAAAAACCCACCAAAGACAAAACTCTTTCTGTAGCTGACAACACTTGCACCTCAACATGGGAATTATTTCTGCAAGAAATTAACAGTCTCTGCAAATCCAAAAATCTCAGCAGAGCTTTCTATCTATTGCAGGAAAACTTACATAATGCTTGCGTTAAAGAAGGTTCGGGTATATTACTACTTTGTGGCCGTCAAAAGGACATTGACACTGGTAAAAAATTCCATGAAATGGTTTCTGTGTCGACTCTGTTTTGCAATGACTTTGTTACTAATACCCGTCTTATACTATGTACTCAATTTGTGGTTATCCATGGGATTCTCAAAGAGTTTTTGATAACTTAAAGAATTTGTTCCAGTGGAATGCAATTGTTTGTGGGTACACAAGAAATGAGCTTTATAGTGATGCATTGAACATTTTTGTTGAATTGCTTTCGGCTACGGATACTACACCCTATAATTTTACTTTCCCTTGTGCGATTAAGGCTTGTGGAGGGATTGCTTATGTGGGTTTGGGATATGTTATTCACGGGATGGCTGTCAAAAGTGGTTTGATTGGGGATGTGTTTGTGTTAATGCTTTGATTGTAATGTATGGGAAATGTTAGTTTGTTGAGGAAATGGTGAAAGTGTTTGATGTTATGCCTGAAAGGAACTTGGTTTCTTGGAATTCTATGATTTGTGGGTTTTCTGAAAGTGATTTTTCTTCGAATTCTTGAGAGTTTTGATTTGTTAATGGAAACGATGGGTTGTGAGGAAGGTTTGACGCCAGATGTTGCTGGTAACTGTATTACTGCTCTGTGCAGGGGAATGAGATGTAGATATGGGAAGGTCGGTTCATGGTTTGGCTCTAAAATTGGGTCTGAATCAAGAATTAATGGTGAACAATACGCTGGTTGATATTTATGCAAAATGTGGGTACTTGCTTGAATCCCAAATCTTGTTTTATAAGAAAAATAATAAAAATGTCATTTCTTGGAATAATATCATTGTTGCTTTTTTTATGGCAGGAGATGTATGCAAAACGTTTGATCTTCTGCATCAAATGCAGATGGAGGAGGAGGGAATGAAGGCAAATGAGGTCACAGTTTTGAATGTATTGACAGTATGTTTGGAGAAGTCAGTTTTGCTGAGCTTGAAGGAACTTCATGGTTATTCATTGAGGCATGGATTTCAAACCAATGAGCTGGTAGCAAATGCTTTTGTTGCAGCCTATGCAAAATGTGGATCAGTAACTTCTTACTGAGAATGTATTTCATGTTATGGATACGAGGACAGTCAACTCATGGAATGCACTTGTCAGTGGTCACGTGCAGAATGGTGATCCTTCAAAGGCTTTAGATTATTTCCTTCAAATGGCGTCGTTAGGCTTAGTACCTGATTTCTTTAGCATTGGTAAACTCCTATTGGCTTGCACCCATCTGAAATTCCTCCCCTATGGCAAAGAGATTCATGGATTTGTACTACGTAATGGGTTAGAAAGAGATTTATTCATGGGCATATCACTACTATCACCTTACATGCACTATGAGAAATCATCTTCTGCTAGAGTACTGTTTGATGTAATGGAAGACAAGAGTTTATTATCCTGGAACACAGGGATAGCAGGTTACTCAGGAACAAACTTCTGGATGAAGCCCTATTTCTTTTCTGTATGATGTTTTCTAATGGAGTTCAACCTTGTGAGATCTCCATGAACAGTGTTCTTGGGGCTTGTTCAGAGCTTTCAGCTTTGCGGCTTGGAAAAGAAACACGTTGTCGTGCTTTAAAAGCTAACCTCACTGATGATGTATTTGTTGCTTGTTCACTCATAGGCATGTATGCAAAATGTGACCGTATAGAACAATCTCGAAGGATATTTGACAGGTTAAAGGATAAAGGAGCAGCATCATGGAATGCTATAATTGTAGGATATGGAATACATGGATATGAAAAAGAGGCAATTGAGCTCTTTGAAAATATGCAGGCTCTAGGCTGGAAGCCAGATAGCTTCACATTTGTTGGTATTTTGGTGGTCTGCAACCGTGCCGGATTGGTCAATGATGGGTTGAAATATTTCAATCAGATGCAGAACTTCCATGGAGTAAAGCCAAAACTAGAGCATTAGGCATGTATTGTGGACATGCTGGGTTGCGCAGGACAATTAGATAATGCTTTTAAACTCATAGATGAGATGCCTGAGGAATCAGATGCTGGAGTCTGGAGCTCATTGCTGAGTTCTTGCAGAAACTATGGTGCTTTGGATATGGGAGAAAAAGTCTCCCAGAAGTTATTGGAACTGGATCCAGACAACGCAGAAAACTGTGTTAGTCTCGAACTTGTACGCCGGATCAGAAAAGTGGGATCATGAGAGACAGGTGAGGCACAGGATGGAAGAGAGTGGCCTTCAAAAGGATGTGGGTTGCAGTTGTATTGAACTAGGAGGGAATGTTTATAGCTTTCTTGTTGATGATAATATGCTGCCAGAGTCGACTACAAATCGAGAAATGTGGATAAGACTGGAGGAAAAAATCGATAAAATTGGACATAAACCTTACACAAAAGCCGTTCTTCATGAACTAGAGAAAAGAGGAGAAAAGACCAGCATATTGCGAGGAAATGGTGAGAAGATTGCAATATCTGTTGGATTGTTAAAGACAAGTAAAGGTTAACAGTGAGAGTTTGCAAGAACCTGCGCAAATTTGTAGATTGTCATAATGCAGCTAAATTAATGACCAATGTTTCTGAAAGAGAGAGAGTTGTTAGAGACAGCAGCAGCTTCATCATTTTAGAGATTGTCTTTTTTTGCTTGCGGAGATTATTGGTAGATTCAGCAGCAGCAGCAGGAGAAAATTATTCTCAGTTTTGTTGAGGAGAAAAGTGATGAGAGCCAATGAATTGCAAACAGTTTAAAAGGGTTGCAAATGATGATGAGAGGCTGAGAAGATTAAAGGGTGTCCATATGTCTCTTCATGTTGTAAATTGTGATTTGCAAATCAAGAAATCAAATAGTGGGTACATATAAACAGTATATACTGTTTATATATTAGTGCAATTGTATAATGTAATTTAAAATTATAGACAGATCTCTAATTATCTAGTTTCTAATTCATAATTTTTTATCATTTTTAATTAACATGTTTGGAAAGTAAAGCAAAATAAAATTTAAAGTCTATTCTAATAGTTTCAATTTAAAAGAAATAAAATTATATAATGTTTTAAGTGGAGGAAGTTTGTTATTTGTAATTTATTTTAATCGACCTTCTTATATCATAACCATATCAACCTTTATGATTTTATTTGATCATTTTGGAAAATAAAATCTCTGGAAAATGTCTAGATTAATTATAATTCAGGAATTCTTGTTTTTAATTATTATTAAATAATAATATATTATATGTATCTAATAGTAAAATAAATAACATTCAGGTCAGAACCAATGTATCCACCTCCTAGCTATCCATCACTCTGTGACCGCAAACTCGAAATTATGAAGGGTATAATAGTAATTGTATAAATAAGTAATAACAAAATTAAAGAAAAGAATAATATTAATAAACAGTTGGTCATCTCAGATCAAAGTTAAGAACAAAACTTTTCGTTCTTTTTTCCCGAACAGTTCCGTTATTGCTGGGCTCGCTCAACTGCAGTGAGACCACACAGATATGGAGTATGCAATCTACTCGACCAGGCCTAGTAAACACCCAGCAAAAGAATAAAGAAGAGTTGTTTGTTTTTGTACACCCGAGACCGAAAATGGAAATTAAGCAAGCGTCGTCGCCACCGTCTACCTCAGACTCTCAAAACTCCGCCACTCAACCAATTCAACCGAAGCGAGAGGCCCATGATGTTCAAAACAATGACGGGATCGTCGATGTGTTCGACCAAAAACCTCAGAGAAAGAATGATTTCATCCCACAGCAATTTCAGTCAGTTTCTCTCATTTTTCTTTACTTCAAAAAATCATATCTCGTTTTGTCGTGAGATTCTAATATTTTAATTCGCTATTTTAAACATTTTCACTTTTAGTGCAAGTGGTCATCTGTAAATAAATTGTAAACATTGAAGCATAAATATTGGAGCTTTCGTAGTAAAATTTGTTAAGATTCAAAACCTGTGAATAGTTTGCGACCATTATGAAAATTTATCTTGCATACTATGTGCTACCCGGTCTTGCTGAGCACTTAACCTGGCTTGCTTTGTCTGCACATGTAGCAGCTAACCATTTGTCTAATTATTGTTTATATTGGTAACATTAACATCCGTATTACCAAATACCAAGACGTGTTTGTGAATGTGTATAATTTGGGATCAGTTTTTATTTCTTTTGAAAACCCAAAATCATTGATCCATTTAACTAGTTTAAATAAAATAGGTTTGAGTTCCAATTCAACTCACTTAGGATTTTTTCGGGTGGTTTACATTTATATACTGTGTTAAAATATGTATATTTTAAAATCTTTGGGAATTACACGTTGCGTAATGTAAGTTTGTAGAATTTCTCAGTTTTTTGCTTTATTGTTTTTCAAACTTTTGCATGCTTGAATTTGTGATAATCTCTTGTGCCTCTGGAGCATGCATGTGTGCATTAGCGCAACATATGACCTATTCAATTGCGTGTGATAGACATTGAATACAAGAGCATCCAGCAATGTTACCAATTTTCATCTTAAATTGTTTTGACCATCTGCAAAGATAAAATGATTTAGTTTTGTCTGTATGGATCTCCTTTAAAAAGTATAACTGCATTTAATCATATGTGATGATGAACTTTTTATTTTCTGATGTATAAAGACGAAGAAGTTCATTGTTTACTCATTTATTCATGTCATTCTATTTTTGTCAAATCTATCATAATTAAGCTCCCCTTCAATTCTTTATTACATATGTTTTGACCATTCTAGTCTGTTTCTGAGAACTCGTTCCTCAATTCTTCCAGTTAAATAAGATTTGTTAAAGAGGTCAGATAGCTAAGGTATTTTGACTTATGGAATCTGATACCAACCTTTCATTAGAAAAAATAATGGACATCTATCTTCAGAGAATATTTTCCTTTGATCAACTATTATCCTGCCCAATAAAGTTCAAAGGTGTTGGGAAGAGTCTAGTAGTGTATTAAAGGAGGTACGTGGTAGGAGAAGTTGTAGCCATTTTTATCCAAACAATGGGAAAGTTACCCTGTTCAGTGAGATGATGTGCTTTAAATAATGGTAGATAGTTTAATTACAAATGATTCATGAGTCTTTACGTGAAAAAATTAAAAATAAAAATAAATGTAGAAGATAATGGATAAATTTGACATTATCAACAACTGATCTATATTTCTGTCAATGATGCCTCATTACTTTGCTTTTATCTTGATATACTGCTATTTTTATTACATGATCATTTGAATTGTGAACCTTTTGGGTTGAATCAAGTCTAAGCGCATCCTTAACGGGGTAACCCGATTTATTTGGCCCCTTGGATTGATTACCTGTCACACCTCCAAGATAATTTTTTTAATTTGTGTTCATTGGGCAGGGTTGCTGGGGGTGGGGGGTGGAGGGAGGGGCGTGTAGCCCACTTAAAAAAATGAGCTTCCTGTGATTTGTGAAGAAAAGCCAATCACTTTTTGTGATTCTCAAAATATGTGCCTTGCTCACCATTTTGGCAAGTTAGGCTTTTGATTCACCTGACATCTTGAATTATTAACTTGGGCAATTGTATATTGTTTCTAATTTAACCTTAACATGGTTGGATTTTACTTGTCTATACATCTCTGTTTGAGTTGGTATGCTATAATTTACTTTGATCAGGGTTCTTAAAAGTGTGGACTCTGTTGAGAAGTACCAAAAATATGAAACCGACTACACTCATCGATTGATGGGAAAATACTTCTCAAAGAATAATCTTTACGGGGGTAAACAATTGTTAATCTTCATTCTTGCACTCCATATTTTAATAAATCTACCTATTTTGAGGATTAGTATTTAAACTTTTGTCTTGGATTTTATGTTTTCCAGGAAGCATATTTGATGAGACAATAACCATAGATGGTGAGACTATAATGTCAAGCAGGTAGAACAAAATTTCCATTCACAGCTTGCAATTTCTTTTGTTTTATCATGAACTAAGCTGGCTGTATTTCTGTAATTTTGACTAGGTGGCCTTGCACTCGATCATTTGCAAACCCCGTACTGGGGTTTGAGGACCAGAATATCGGTGGTTCAACATCAACACCAGAGACCCCCAATAATATATCAAACGGGAAGCACACACCAAAGAAGAACGATTGAGAATCAATTTGTTTGCTTCCTCTCGCATAATCTATTGTAGATAAACAAATGTGGATGTCCTGACGCAATATTGATGTGGAATAACGAACAAGAACTTTATCAGTGATCGGAGGTGACGGAAGGGGTAAAGAATGCAAAATTTTGGAGAATTAAATGTGGTAACCTTGATAATACTGTATCAGGTCTTGGTTGTTAGCATATCGTCTTAGTGAGACAGAAGTAGGATTTCATAAATTTTTCAGACCGGCGTATTCATTCTTTGTGTTTCCTTTTGTCATAGTTGTTGTTCTCTTCCTATGCACTAATGATTTCCCAGATTGTTGACACCTGTAATTTAATAAACTTCACTTGGATTTGAGTCTTTTAAATCTGTATCATTTCTCTGAAGAGTCTCATCATCTTGTAAAACAAATTAGCCAATCTTGCATGGATTGTATTCCTGTTTAAGTAGTGCTCTGTTTGATATTGTGGTGATTCTATTATGCTTTAAAAGTAAAGCAAACTGTTTGGTAGCGACAATTTTTAATACAATTCACATGTTTTTTATTTTGATATTTACATTTAAAGAATTTAACATACAGTGTTGTGACTTAAAAGTTCTATATTATAGTACCAGATGGTTGCAGATTTTAATATATAACTAAGGGATGCGAATCTTAATATAGTCGTTTTAGAGTTTAAATATTTATGGTTTCAAACCTAAATTATTTATACTGACAAAAAGAGCATGTAATTCATCAACTACCAAATCTTCATTCAGGTAAACATCAACATCTGCATAGAAGCAGCAAATATTCGGAAGCGTCTCATGATAGAAGGGGAAGAGAGGCACGTAACAACTTTTAACCTAAATACAAGCAAGAACGAGAACCATTAAAATCAACCGAGTTTAAACAGACCAGACAATACTACTCTTGTAATTTCCATGAACCTTCTTGGCTTGTCTTAGTTACTTGCTCACTTATTCTAAATCAATACCACCGGCTCTGCTACGAGAACCCATTGCCTGCAGCTAGAGATGAACACAAACATGGTTTATACTTGATCATAAGTATAATGATATTTACAAGGATCGTTGTAATTTTTCTGTGAATAACTGTATAAACATAATAAAAGACGAAGAGTTTTGCTATTCTCCGTGCATCACACCCTTTTTACTAAACTGTGTCTCATAATTTTTACATAATTGGTTGAGAGAAGTGCATGATAAGAATTAAATGGAAAATGGTTTTTTATTGCATGGTATACTTCTGTATATACGTCCTCCCTGATAAATTATGGCCAATGGAGCTACTGATGAATTGATAGACTTGAAACCTCAGCACTCATGTGTATCATATTGCCATTGATTCCTTCTATACCTCTCAGAGGAGTTAAAAGATCGGAGAGAACCATTTGAAGGGAAGAAACTTTCTCTTTGAGCTGAGAATTCTCTTGGAGAATCTGGTGGTTACTCTCTAACAACCGGATGAGCTTTTCCGATAGTTGATAATTCACAGTCTGAACCTGGTTGACCTGAAACTGGAGCTCTTCAATTAGCTTCTTCTTACGCATCCTTGATCTTCTAGCAGATTCCCTGTTGGATATCACTCTTTTGAGCCTCTTCTCATTAACTATGCTCACTCGGGTCTCTCTTGCTTCATCTAAAGGAGAGACCACAGTGCTGGGAGGAGATGATAAATGAACTGGAACTTGAAAGTGAGACTGGGATAAGAACGATGATCTGCTGGAGAAACTTGAACTCCATTCTCGATTTTGTGAAGGGTTTAAGCAATTGTTTGATAATAATTCCATGGACTGTATATTTGAAAGATGGGATGAAGAAAGAAGATTCTGAACTGGATTTGCTTGATTTTGTTCTTTGAATTCCATGGTTTGAATATTCAATTGATCACTGGAAGAGACAGAAAACAAGAGAGAAAGAGAAAGAGAAAGAGAAAGCATCAAGAAGGGAAACCAATCTGGCTTTTGTGAATGAGTTATGAAAGGATAATTTAGTTTGAGATTTAAACTACTTTGAGTATCTTAGCATGCAAGTATTTTATATTTTATATGTACTATACAATGCTCATGCTATTCTACTACTTCTAATTTATGCAAGGATTTTGTTGTAATATTTTTCTTCTAATATTGAACTTAATAAAATTAAAGAGGATTACGTAATTACAATTACTAAAATAACTCTTTTTGGGAAATGAAGCTCCGACTATAGCAGCAATGAATCATGGCTCATTTACCATGAGAGTGTTCATTAATTATGTGATCAATAGGAGATAGTGTGAAGCAAAATTACTCTCATGTTTCTCATTACAGAATGGACTTCTCTATTTATATCTTCTTTATTATGTTTTTATAATATTTTAAGAAGACAAGAATGGTAAGACCTGTATAGAACGGAATAGGAAACAAAAATAGAAAAAGGTAAACCATAGATACAATTCATTTAAGGCCTCATGGGTTTTTTGCATTTTTGCCCTTTCTTTTATACCGCAATGGAAATGAATTTGATAATTTAATTACACGATCACTTCAACAATCTATTGTTGTTACAAACCCATACCTATTTTGTCATCTGGTTGCTTACTTTATATGCATTATGAAGGTTTTAATTTGATGTGGGGGTGGTTGCATATATAATCTAAATATCCAATCGGTTTATGATATACGGTTTGAAAATTTATGGAACATATAGAGTTTTAAATAGTGCAAAAAAATTTTAAATTAATAAATTTTTAGTCATTTAAGATATTAATTTTAAAATACAACTTAGGATCTCTAGTGTTCTTTATATAATGATTTGGGTTTCCAACTAATAACGCTTGTATTCTATATGCTGGATGAGCATTTATAAGAGCGATGTTTGGCAATTTTCAATGACAAATGTATCCACAAAATGTAATAATATGAAAAAGGGGTCGTCTCCAAAAGCACTTGTTTAAAAGCAAATCAAATTGGTAAATCTAGCAAGGCCCAGCCAAGCCGAGTTGAAAGAGGTCCAAGCAATCCTCTCTTAGCTCCTTTCTGCTCATAATTCCTCCCAAACCAAGCATGCTCTCCATATTTAATTTGAAGAAAGGAATATCATAAATGCTCTTGCACCTACTATTGGAATATAGTGAAATCCAAATGTTAACTTGTTATAGAAGAAGAAGATTTTACTAGAATAGGAATGGATGTTCAAGTAAATCAAATGCAGCAAGACGGGTGGCAACATTTTCTTCTGCTTGAGTGAATTTTGGGAATTTTCTTTCATAATATCTTGAAGGGTTGTAGTTTTGCATGATTTATGTTACAAACCACATATATGAGATATACTAATTAGAGGGGATGATATGAAACCCGAATTTATATTCCATCACAAAAACTAGTTTAAGAGTAAAGGATTGTCCAAATCCATATAAACCCCTTGAAACCATTCTCTAGAACTAACGTGAGACATGATGGGGAGTGAAGAATGTGCAAGAGGGCTTTCACTTTGTGTAGGAGCTTGCGAGAGTCGGAAAAAAAAAAGTTAATACAAGCACAAATGGTCGACTGAAGGCCGAAGCTATTCTCCTAATAACGTGGCCTACCCTTGAATGAAGTATTTGAGAATACCTCAAGGACAAATCCACTGTGCAAGTATCTAAAACCGGGACTATTTAAATCTTGAAACATTCTTAGGGACATTCTCTTGCAAGAGTTTGAATATGTTTTCACAACTGCTGTTGTTACTATGCTTGGTTTCTAAACCTTTTCTCTAAACAAAACATCAAGCACAGAATCCATCACGAACTCTCCCTCATTTCCCTAACACTATCAAATCTCAAAATGGCATTACAAACAAACCACTGAGAAATGACAAGATGATCGCAATACATTCTTCACGAGAACTTAAAAATCAAGATCGAACATAATTCAAAGAATAAGCTGTTGATCCTTTTCTGATTAAGAAATCGCCGCCTATAAGAAAACCTACAATATGAAATAGAATGGAATTACTGAGAACATGGTATAAAATTGATTGGCAAACAAATCTTTGTAAAAGGTCTCCTGGAGGTAAAAAAATCAATCATATTGCCCCAAACTCAACCAATTGACAAGGACAATAAGCCCCAACTCTATTCCTATATGAAATCATACATACAGCAACTTCAAACACGTAGCACCAACAATGATAAACTAGAAATGATAAATATAAAGAATATGCTTTAAATACATAATATATTACATCTTACAGTTTTGCGAATTGCATATCTGTGCACAAGAAAAGGGTTACAAACAATATATACTATCAAAATTATTTAGGTTCAAAAAAACACAGGAGTTCAAAGCAGTCAACGAAACATTCTTATACTCTCACCAAAACACATATTTAATTACCAAAAAATGACATCTAATAATCTTCATGTAAACAGATAAACTCTTGCAACAGCAATATCTTCAAATTAAACAAACTAGTGCTGGATAATAAAAAAAACTACAAAGCCATCTGTGACCATTAGTTAACATCACAGACCCAGACCAGTCCTCTGGGTCCTCATCCTCTCATACCCAACATCATCAGTAGGCAGCTCATATCGACAAACAGGACACGTATTCCTAATCCCTAGCCATGGTACAATGCAATCTCCATGATACCGATGGGCACAGGGCAGCTGCTTTGCTTTCTCTCCTACGCCAATCTCATCCTTGCATACAGCACAGAGTGCATTGTTACCGTCCACATCCTTATGAGTCAAAAGCACAACAGGAAGATTCTGAACAACAGATTTTGACGCAGGAGGCCGACCAATCCACGAATTCTCATTCTCAGCAAATTGACCAAACATCATCTCATACTCTGCAGTATGAATAAAATCATCGTGTTCACCAAAGAAAGGTTCATTATGATTACCGATCTCAGAGTTTGCCTCCAAATTATTAGCATTCAACAAAACTTCCCACTCCAAATTCCCAAATCCTCCCACTCTTTCCACACTAACAACATCCTCTGGGGCAGTTATGGGTGAAATGGAAAGCGAAATTGAATCCCCATCCTCATTATCATCAATAAACATACTTAAAACCTCTCGCTCATCAACACGATCATCAACTTCCTCCCACTCAAAATCTTCATTGGTTTCTCTACTATCCTCCAATTGAAGCGAATCCCAGCAAAGAGGGATGGCTGTTGCATCATCATGACCATCTTCATGGACATATTCATCGCCAGAATGCAAACATAAATCCCCTAGTGCAATTTCATTTTCATTTTCATCATCCGAGTCTGAATCCCCAAAACCAATAACCCGAAGACCTACCGATCCCACCTCGCCGGAAACCCTCCTCTCAACGAAGAAATCATCCTCGTCATCATTATCAATATCCCCAATAACAAACCGACCATTATTATTATTATTTCCATTACCCACATCGCCAACATGATTGTTGCAATTACGGGAATTACTATTATCACTACTAACAGTTTGACGAACGTTTAAAACGCCAAACCCTGACCCCACACCGAAATCAAAGTCCAAATGACCTATTTCACAATTCCCTTCGACAACTCCAAAAGCCGACTCATTCAACGGATCCGAATCCGAGGCCAAAGCGGAACTATTATCAACATTAAGTACCTGAGACTGCTCCACGCGTTGTTGAAAAAGATCCATCACAAAATTGACTTGGTTCTCGCGGCGATCGAAGAGATCCGGGCCTTGGGCTATCAGCGAACCGGATTCAGATACGTTATCGTGGAAATGAACGATGGATTGGTGCTGCGGATCGGATTGAATCGAGAATTCAGGATCGGAAGAGTAGATGTCACATTCCGGGTGTGACCAATAAGGAAGGGAATCTATGGTTAGCATTTCATCCTCTATATCGTGATGCAGATGAAGGTAAGAGGAGACCTGCGCCATTTTTTTCCTTTCCAATTTCGTCTGCGAAAAACAGGGAAAAAATAAACCGAAAGGGTGTGGCTCAGGCTTTCAAAGGGGGTTAGGCTGTAAGGTGAAAAAGTTGGTGGGCTTGAGTTGATAGGTTTGTGTTGTTTGCGCAATTACGTATATGTTCACAGTAAGGGAAATGGATCGGGGAATCGATCAAATATTGGTTTCGGACTTTTTTGTCTTTTCAGAGGCTTCTTATCTTCTTTCCAAATTGTTCAAACCATATTTTCGTGCGACATCGTTGCCTATTTTATCTGAAATTTAAATTCACTCGTCAATTTTTTTTTTTTTAGGCCAATGACAAATACTTTAGTTTTGTTAAATGGCAATTCCTGCTTTATATTTTGTAATACCCTAAAATTTGAAAGCCCAGTTACCCTGAAATAATGACCATTCCTGCTTTATATTTTGTAATAACCCCTAAAATTTAAAAGCGATTATAGTTAGTCAGTTACCCTGAAATATAACACCTTGATCAGTAGAGATGTCTAACAAGTTGGGTTGGCCCGCAAACCGAACTAATTTGATTCGTTAAAAACTGGATCCGAATCGGTTTGAATCATTATTCACATGATCCGGACCAATTTCGAGCCAATATAGACGGTCCGGTCTGGTTTTAAAATTCTGGAATCGAGAAACCGGACCGTAATGGGTCTAGAACTGTTTCGGGCCCGTACTGTTTGAAACCGGGCCATAACGGGCCCAAAATCGTTTTGGGCCCGTACTGTTTGGCACCGGGTTAAACCGACAGTTCGACCCGCCGATTGCAAACCGACGGTTCAAAACCGTCGGGTTAAACCTACCCGACCCGCCAGTTCAACCCGACGCAATTTTTTTTAATTGACCGTTGCATTGCAACGGTCAAATTTTTTTGACCGTTGTAATGCAACGGTCATGTGCAACAGTCACAGTAACCGTTGCACCCCCAAAACATCCTATATAAACTCCCCTTAATATTTTTACAATTACTAATTTTAATTTATTCTTTAATATTATTATATTTGTAATTTTTTACATACTACCAATCTTCAACTTCAATCAATCTTCTTCAATCTTCTTCGCAAGGATCTATAATTATTGTATTAAGGTTAGCGGTAATAATTTAAATTTTATTATATATTAAATTATATTATTATTATTGTTATTATTATTTGTTAGTTTAAAAGAATAAAAATTATTGTTTTTATTATTTTATTTTATATAATTGAATTCAACTTA
>JAVXUL010088642.1:0-23360 GCA_035590515.1 Trichilia minutiflora | reverse complement strand
TGAAAACTTAGAAAAATATATTTACATATAAAGGATTTAAATAAATAAAGATGTTTATTTATTATAAATTAAATAATGGTTATTTAATTAAAAGAAATCCTTTGATGACAAATGGCATTATATGATTTTGCCAAATGTCAAATTTTCCTTAAATATTAATTTCTCAAATATTGGATTTTGATTAATTCTTTAATTTGATTAAAGAATAAAATAAAAGGGAAAATTAATTATATGTAAATATATAAATAAATATATATATAGAGAGAGAGAGATATTGAATATTATATATGTATAAGCATATACACACAAATGTTATCCTTTTCTTTTAATTTTTAAACAAAAGCAAAATCAACCAATTGCATTTGTTTTTCGTGCTTGTCGGTGGCTTCCAATTTGGGTGGTGAATTTGAATCAATTTTGACAAAATTTTTTGACTTAGGCTTTGGCTTCTTCTTCATCCTTCTCCAGAGAAGCTCACGGACAGACAGAGAGCTTGAAGTTTTTTTTAAAACTTTTTCTTTCCTTTGCAAGCAAAGAAACCAAAGAAAGAGAGAGGGAATGGAAGATAGAAATAGAAAATTGTTTTCTTACATATCTTGTCTTCCAAACATGTGTGTGTATAGGTTTTCTAAGTGTAGAAAACCATGTAATGGCTTAGGGAAGCCATGGACATTTTCTAGGTTTTCAATGGTTCCATTGAAACCATTGTAGTGCAATTGGTGTGTGCATGCTTTGGAGGCAATGGGGAAAGCTCCTTGCTTATTCCAAGCAAAGCCCTAGAGGTATTTTTTATGTTTGAAGTGTTTAAATTGTTTAAATTGTTGAAAAATTTAAATACAATGCATAGGGAACCATTAAAGATCCTAGGACGCTAGACTTGTGTTTAGCAACTTTCAATAACAAACCTATATATGTCATGATCTTTAATTATATCCATATAAAATGCTTGTTGCATAATCTTTTGTTTTAATAATATTACCGATACAAACTTTTTTAATACAAATTAATCTTTTATACAATTTTAAATGATTTTATCAGTTAAGTACCAATGAGTGCTAATTAATTGTGCTAATTGGCTTAACTCATGTACCATCAAAATTAAAGAGATAGAGATTTAGTTATATTATAGTCTAGTGACTTTTAAATTATAAGTGTTGTAAAATAAAATTTTTAAATGTCTAATATTAATACAAAAATGTGTAGGTTTTATTAAAAGGTGGAATTACTGTAATCTCAAACAATGTTAGAACCCAAAAAATATATAAACAAACACATTAGTAGAGTACATAAATAAGTGAACTATCTCACAATCAATTGAAGTTCTTCTTATAATATTTTTAATTGGTATTAATATACAAAGTAATGTTGGACATAAATTATTATATACAAACTGATCCGGCAGAACAGTATTCATTAATTAAAATAATAATAATAAAAATAAAAAAATTGTATAAACTATATGACAACAATATTGTTATCCTCGCAATAATTTATATAAAATATTATATTATTACTAATCTGATTAAATTAGTCAAGAGATTACACGTTAAGTAAATATTCAACAGTCAATTTGGTTCCTCGTGGAATATATGCATATTTTGTCAATATTAAAATGTTGAATTTGTTTCTTCAAAGAAATGCTGTCTTCTAAAGTTAAAAATTAGCAGGAATAATGTGAAGTAAATGCTTGCATGCATAAAAGTCAAAAGATAAAAAGGAAGACAATAATTTAATTCTTTTAATATTATTTTTGAAATCAGATAAATCCAACAATTATTAAATGTCAATATCATTCTTAATTTATTGGCCCTGTCTACCATGCTGCCTCATCTTGGTATAAACGAATTTTCTTTTAATTGTTTAAAAAATCTGACCGTTAAATGTCTAAAATTGCAATTCAAGAGGGAAAGTTTTCATGGATTAATTGTGAAACCGGCAACGCCCGATCAAAATCTGGGAATCTGTCACATTGACAAAATATCAAACACATCCAGATGGTTGGTTTTATATCACCTTTTTATATTTTAATAATTGTCATATTAATCTACTAAATTTTAAATAGTCATTTCATCCCAAATATACTTAAAAATCAATCAAATTTCTTAAAGGTTAAGACTCAATAGTTAGGATCCCAAGATCATAATTTATTTCTTTGTTACTTTCTAACACAGAACTTAATGAGTTCAATGAAAATTTAATATACATAAAATATGCATAAAAATTCTTATTATGTAAATTTAAACTAATATCACGTCATAATATTAGTTAATTAAAATATAAAATTATATAATTGATTAATAATTAATAATATTATATTATGTTGGGGTATTTTGTTAAGGTCCAGTCCACGGATCTAGACCCATCTCCAAACTTTTATCCAGGCCCATCATATAGATATATTATCCTCGAGTGGACCCCTTGATACGACGTCGTTTCGAAAAGCGGACTACATCATATGGGAGATATCGAGATCGCCTTGGACACTCTGTCCAAGGCTACTGGTCGGAGGGTCTCCTTCGAGTTATTCATGGTTAACTCACACTCGGACTTAGGATCTTTAACGGCAAGCCTTCTAGGCTCGAGGATCGGGCTGATATAACTTATATAAAACGACGAGGATTCACGAGCACCTGAGGTATATAGGCCTCCACAACGTTGCATTTTGATGTCATCAAAGCCATAGTCTGTTATACGGGCCTCCCGAGAACTAGGAGAATTCATTCTCGGGAGAATTAGAAGCTTCACTCGGAAGAACGTACATTCAGGTTCTCGAGGATGACGTGACAAAGAATAGTATCACAATTTTTCATACCCCCTGACTTTTGCAGCAGATTGTCTTGGGCACGTCAGCCATACAGCAACACGTGTCCAAAGATACAGACTCAATTGCTTCCAATATACAGTATCCAGAAATCGAGGGAGGTACATTTTATGACATTATGAAACACACATTCTAAGACTCGCACACACTTTTCTGTTATGCTCTGCATTATTTTCAGAGAATAGAACGTTCTATGCTTTTCATGCTTTCATGCTTCTATACTTGCATGCACACCTCTCTCACACACAAAGTAAAACCCTATCTGAGTTAAGTATCGGAGGATTTTCGTCAAAAAATCAGCTTTACCCTTGAGGTATTCAGTGTTTCGTAGTTCCAGGTTAAGGAACGAGAAGAGAAGACCAACTGGTGCTCGAGGTTGAGGATGACACCAACTTCTTGCATCAATATTTGGCGCCGTCTGTGAAAAATCTGAACAAAAAACCAACCAACAAACCATTTTCGATAAAAATGACCAACGTTAGGGGATATTCAACCAGGAGGTGTGTATCTGAATGTAGGAACACAGAGGGAGGCTCTGTGGAAGCTACTGCTGTCGTAGAAGGGGCTGATAGTGCCTTGCATGGAATCCCAGAGCATAGGATCCCCCCGATCAAATGCTGCTGAGGTGCATGCACGTGGACCAGGCCATGCAAGGAAAACTGAAAAAAATGGCTCGGTTGTTCCAGCTGTTTCAAGACAGTGAACAGCGACATGTAGATAAAGACTAGCAGATACAAGTATTGATCAAGGAGGTGTCAGAAATAAAAAAGATTCTACAGGCCAATATACAAGATGCGAGGATACTGGATGAGATGGTGGAGAGCAGCTTCCCTCGACCAGAAGCCATGGTGAGGGATGAGGAAGGAGTCGAGAGACAGCCCCAGACCAAAAGGTATACAGATGCAGAAAAAGAGAAAAATAAGGCTGTAGAGGAATCTCATTCAAAGGGAGTGGGGGCTAAAGATGCATGCATGCCCCCCATGGCCCGGAAAAGATGCCACCCCGAGTTTACAAGGGTTTCTTGGAGCCCAGATGATGTTCAGGAGATACCTGATGACACCAGCTCGCTTTCGGATGACATGAGGATACTGTTGGAGAAGAGGCGGAGAAAGAAATGCGAGGCATTTGGACGAGGGAACCTGTGTCACAAGAGAGAACAGGGGCCCGACAACAAGGACAGAGATGTAGAGTCCTTGGTAAGAAAGGTGATGGAGGTGATAAGTAAGGAAAAGGCAGGTCCCTGAGGTGAATTGGTCGAACCTATTCCAATAATCGACCCCTATGTAAAGTCACCTTTACTCTCAAATTGTTGGGTCAGGCCTTGCCGAAAAAGTTTAAAATGCCCCAGATTATCCTATTTTGTGAGAAGACAGACCTTTCTCTAAACATGGACTTTTTCCACGAAATGATGCTCGTCCAGGGTCTGAGTGAAGATCAGATGTACCGTCTATTCCCCCTGACCCTAGAGGGACAAGCCATGAAGTGGTTCATGGGTTTAACCCCAGGGAGCATCCGGAGTTTTGAGCAGTTATATGATTTGTTCACCGTAGAATTCAGAGGTGCAATCTTTTAGCACCAAGACCCCGAGATCCTTGTTGCTGCTTTAACAAGAAAATAGCGAAAGCCTCAAGAGCTTCGTTGAAAGAGACCATAAGGAGGTGCTTGAATTGGGCGTTTTCCACCATCTGCTGGCCCTGGAGGGGCTGAGACAAGGGCTCAAGATAGACAGGGCCTGGTATGCAATATATAAGTCCTCGGTGAGCACTTACGAGACGGCTCGGAGGAAAATACTCGATGAGATAGAAGTCGAGAATCAAGTGATGCTCAAGATGAAGGAGCAAAAACCAGCAGAGGCTCCCCCTAGAGACAATAATCGATTCAAGAAGCTCAACAACAAGAAGTAGAGAAGCGACGAGAGAAGGTTTCTTGAGGCTGGTTGGGGAAGGGATAGAGTCCTCGAGTACTATAGAGGCGATAGAAAGAGAGAGGAGCAGTATCCCAAAGAACAAAGATCGTCTCAGAGAGACAATCTGATGCGGGACGTCCAGGTAGACAGACTGAGGCGAGTGGAGTAGGGAGGAGCGAAGAAGAAGTTTACTCCCTTGAACGCTCCACTTTTACAAATTCTGGAGGAGGTCAGGAAACGGGGGACATTATTGTTGGACGCCTGTCCGATCAAACATAAACTCCTAGGAGAGGCTGGAAACAGATTTTATGAATTCCATCAAGATATGGGACACTCAACAGAAGAGTGCTATGAACCGTAGAATCAGATTGAAGTCCTGGTCAGGAATAACTACCTGACCGAGTTTGTAGCTCGTGACGACGAGAGGCCCCAAGATCCGAGATGGGCCACCAGGGTATAATGATGTGATGGTAATCATTGGCGGTCCCATACTTGCTGAAAACTAAAACAATTCTAGGAAGAATTATGCTTGGTATTCTATCTTGAGTACAAACGTAGAGTCGTATATACTGAATGTGCGCACAGAGAAGAAGCCGAGGATAGCCTCGGTACCAATCATGTTCATCGATGAGGATGAGAATGGGATCTATTATCCTCATGATGATGCTCTAATCGTCACAATGATAGTAGGGACTTCCCAAGTTGGGAGAATCTTGATTGATATGGGGAATTCTACTGACATCATTTTTAAGGAGACACTGGATTTCTTGGGTATAGAAGACCTGAGGTTGAGACCAGTAGAGACCACCCTGCACAGGTTCGAAGAGTCATGCTTATATCCCTTGGAGACCGTGTAGTTGCCAATCATAATGGGTGACAAACCGTACCAAAAGGTCACCATGGTAAAGCTCCAAGTGGTGGACCTAAAGATGCCTTACTCAATGATCTTGGGGAGACCATTCCTTCGATCCACGAAGGCAGTAGAGAGTGTTCACTACCTAAAACTGAAATTCAGGGCTGAAGAGGGGATTGGGATTGTGAGAGAAAACTAGAGGTAAGTATGATCCTACTAGGGATTAGCACTCGGGTTATAGCTCACAGACTAATAGTAAACCCAAAATTTAAACCTGTGGCACAAAAGAGGTGGACATTCAATTCGGAGAGGAGAGAAGCCATTAAAGTGGAAGTGGACAAGCTTTTGAAAGCGGAGTTTATCCGATAAGTTTAGTATCCCGAGTGGATTGCAAATGTCGTAATGGTGAAAAAGGCCAATGGGAAATGAAAAATGTGTGTAGACTTCAGTGACCTGAATAAAGCTTGCCCAAAGGATAGCTTTCCTCTTTCGAAGATTAACTAGTTAGTAGATGCCACGGCTGGTCATGAGCTCCTCAGTTTTATGGATGCCTTCTCTGGATACAACCAGATCAGGATACATAAACATGACCAGGATAAAACTGCATTCGTTACTAACCAAGGGCTATACTGTTATATGGTTATGCCTTTTGGATTAAAGAATACAGGGGCCATATTTCAGAGGTTGGTTAACAAAGTCTTCGAGCCTCTGATAGGGTCCACTATAGAGGTGTACGTGGATGACATGATTACCAAGTCTGTGCAGGGTTCGGACCATGCTAAGCATTTAGAGGAGACCTTCTCTTACCTGAGGAGGTATAACATGAAGCTGAATCCCGAGAAGTGCTCATTTGGGGTCGGGACAGGAAAATTCCTCAAGTACATGGTCAGTGAACGAGGCATCGAGGCCAACCCACAAAAGGTCCAGGCCATCCTTGATCTGAGGCCCCCAATTACAATGAAAGAGCTGCAAAGTTTGACGGGGAGGTTAGCAGCTTTGAGCAGAATCGTGTCAAAGGCCGCGGATAAATGTTTTCCTTTCTTTCAGATGATGAGGAAGGGAAGAGACTGGAATGGGATGAGAGCTATAATCAGAGTTTCCGAGAGTTAAAGGAGTACTTGGCACATGTTCCCCATCTTGTTAGCCTCTAGAAGGGAGACATTTTGCTGTTGTATTTGGCAGTTGGCGAACACTCTGTCAGCTTTGTCCTTGTAAAGGAAGATGAAGAGAAGGTGCAAAGGCCAGTGTATTACACCAGTAAATCTCTATTAGATGTCGAGACGAGATATACTCTATATGAGAAGTTCGCCCTTTCACTTGTTGTTGCTGCCAGGAAGTTGCCCCTTACTTTCAAGCTCACTGTATAATTGTGATGACAGATCAACCTCTGAGGCAAATCCTTCATAACCCCGATTTATCAGGGAGGCTAGTGAAGTGGTCTATTTAACTTAGTGAATATGACATTGACTACAGGCCTCGGAGGGCTATTAAGGGGCAAGCATTGACAGATTTTATGGCAGAATTCACAGTCTCGGATTACATGGCCGTATTACAGGTCTCAGGTGTCAGTAAAAATTGAGATGAGAGTGGCATCCCGATCCCCGGACCGTAAAGGGGATATGGCGAATGTATGTAGACAGGACATCGAACATTCAGGGGAGAGGAGCAGGAATAATTCTGAGAAGATCGAGCAGAGAAGAAGTCATATACTCCATGCGATTTAATTTCAAAGTGATCAACAATAAGACCGAGTACGAGGCACTGATTAACGGAATAAAACTGGTTAAGGCTTTGGGAGCCTGGAATTTGATTGTATATAGCGATTCTTAGTTAAGTGCCAGTCAGTTGAATGGGCAATTCCAGGCTCGAGAAGACAATATGCGGGCCTAACTGGTTTAAACCAAGAAGATGATGGAGGCCTTTCAGAGCGTCATTGTTGAGCAACTCCCCCAAGGAAAAAATTTCAGGGCTGATTCTCTGACGAAATTGGTCTCGGTATTCAAGGGGAAATCTTTAGGTACAGTACCGATCGAGCTTCTGACACAGAGGAGTGTAAACCTTAAAGAGGACTTTGTTGTTGCTCTACATGACACCCCCGACTCGACGTGGATGAGGGAGCTAAAATTGTACATTCAGCATGGAGAGCTCCTGAGTGATCGAAATGAAGCCAGGAAGATAAAGAACCGAACAGCCAGGTATGCTATTATTGACAATGTACTTTACAAACGTGGATTTACTCTGTCATACTTGAAATGTTTGAGACCAAATGAGACAGATAGAGTACTTGAAGAAATCCATAACGGAGCCTGCGGAAGTCATGGAAGGGCTCGTTTATTGACATGCAAAATTATCCGACAAGGATATTATTGGCCCACGATCTCTCAAGATGCTTTCAAAATAACCAAATCTTGCCACCAGTGTCAAATCATGATGATATTCTGAGACAGCCCCCGGAAGAACTCACTTGTCTCTCGAGTTCTTGGCCTTTCTCTCAATAGGAACTTGATCTGATAAGGCCACTCCCAATTGCCCGAGCCAATACCAAGTATGCTATTGTGAAGATTGACTATTTTATAAAGTGGGTAGAAGTAGAGCCGCTCTCCAGTGTAACAGAGAAGAAGACTACCGCATTTGTCAAGCAGAATATAATTTATCGCTTTAAGGTTCCATGTATATTGGTTGTTGACAATAGAAAACAATTCAACAATGCTCAATTTAGGGAATTCTGCTCGAAGTTTTGCATTGACCTAAGGTTTTCCATCCCAGCACACCTTCAAGCCAATGGGCAGGTTGAAACTGCTAACAAGATAATTAAGAAGACACTCAAGAATAAGCTCGGAGAGCACAAGGGGGCATGGATTTATAAGTTACACTCGAGATCCTTTGGGTATACAGAATTACCCCCCGCATAGCAACGAAAGAGTCCCCTTTCTTATTAGCCTTCGGGTGTGAAGCTATGATTCTGGTAGAGATCGACACCCCGACCTTTCGGATGCAGGATTATACTGAAGAAAGGAATAAGGCTAGCCGAAGACTAAAGTTGGATCTGTTAGACTAAAAAGAGATGAGGTCACAATTCGGGTATCCGTACAGCAACAGAGGGTAGCCCGATATTACAATCAAAAAGTCAGATGTCGAACTTTCTAGAGGGGAGATCTTATCCTCCGAAAGGTGACTCTTAACACTAACATCCAGAGTAAAGGGGCATTTAGAGCCAATTGGGAAGGGCCATACAAAGTTGTTCAAGTATTCAGACCAGGGTTATACAAACTGGACACCCCGAGCGACACCCCAATAAAAATGTCATGAAATGCAAACAAACTAAAAATCTACTATCCTTAACTAGACCCTTTTGGCAACAGGTCCCCCGATCCCCCGATCAGCATCTTGAACATCTGCTCTGCAGAGAATACACATCGAGACTCTCTCTCTAATACTCTATTCAGTTCTGATTCTAGTAATTGAAGCTAGTCCAATCTTTTGAATAGAAGACCTTAGGCCAACGAGACTATGTTATCTCTAAGCCAAGGATATTTATTAATTATAGAACCATATTGTTTTGAGGCTATATAGACCTTTTTGCCCGATGTACAGATTCTAGGACAGGTTATATGGACCTCCTTGTCCGATGTATGGATTCTGGGCTAGATCATATGGACCTTTTCGCCCGATGAACGGATTTTGGGCTAGGCCATATAGATCTTTTTGCCTGATGAACGGATTCCAAGCTAGGCCATATAGACCTTTTTATCCGATGTACGGATTTCGGGACAAATTATATGGATCACTTTACCCGATGTACGAATTTTGGACTACGTCATATAGACCTTCTTACCCGATGTACGGATTCTGAGACAGGTCATATAGACCACTTCGTCTGATGTATGGATTTCGAGCTTGAACCTTTCACCTGGACCAAGTTGTCCCTGAGAAGACCTTAGGCCAACGAGACTATGTCGTCTCCAAGCTAAGGATATTTGATAGTCATAAAACTCTATCATTCCAAGGCCGACTACTTGTTTCAGTTTTTTTGCAAGTACCAGAGTACCTAGAGAAGTCCTTATGCCAGTAAGGCCAAGGCACCCTCGTTATAAGGGGAGAATTTCTGAGAAGATTATATTATTTTTGATTCTGTCTTTGTATTATATTACATCATTCGAGACTCGAGATTGTATGCTGTCTACGGTTTATATTTATTTTATGTCCTTTATTTTTATGGTCGGATTATTTAACAAACCGACTTGTAAAATATTTTCCCCTGTTTTAATAATTAATGAGAATGATATATTGATTCTATGCTGTTATACCTTTATGATGAATATATGTGCTGTTTTGAATAATCACTGCCGATCATACGAGGCGAAATGGAACATTTCTTATATTGCTTAAGTATTTTATTCGGATATCTAGACCGAGACGATTCTATCTATCTTCGGTATTCCAGTTGGATTGTCTGATTTGAAATGGTATGTTCTTTATTTTGCCTAAGTTATTTATTCGGATGCCTATACTGAGGCGATCCTGTCCATCTACAGTATTCCAGTTGGATTGTCTGATCCAAAATGGCATATTCTTTATTTTGCCTAAGTTATTTATTCGGATGCCTATATTGAGGCGATCCCAACCATCTATGGTATTCTAGTTGGATTGTCCGATCTGAAATGGCATATTCTTATTTTGCCTAAGTATTTTGTTCGGAATATCTGTAATGAGGCGATTCCATGTATTTCTGGTATTTTACTTGGATTATCTGACACAAGAGGATATGTTTCTTATTTTGTCCAAGTGTTTTATTCGGGCATTTATACCGAAACTATTCAGTTTATTTACAGTGTTTCATATGAATGAGACGCTCAAGAATCCGCACAAAATTAACTTTGTGAGTTATTGGGATTTCTCTGAGTTGTTTGGTTGGATATTCTCATCGAACCAAGCAGCAGTTCATATGGCTACATATCAATCCGAGACGGATGTTTATCCAAGTTAAAATTTTCTAAGTCATGTGTTTGGGGTCCTTTTCCGAATATATCTAAGCCATATGTGTGTACTGACCCGAGCATTATTCTTAATGAAATTTTTCTAAATTACTCGATCGAATATCTTCATCGAGCTGATCAACATTTGGATATTCATACTGAACCGAATGTATTGCTTAAAGAAATTTCTTTAAGTTATACGCTCGGGAGATTTTACCAAATATATATAAGTTACTTGTTTATGTATCAACTCGAGCGTTATCCTTAATGGAATTTTTTCTAAATTATCTGGTTGGAAGTCTTCATCGAGCTGATAAGTCCTTGGATATTCATACTGAGCTGAGTGTATTACTTAATGGGATTTTTCTAAGTTATATGCTCAGGACCTTTTACAGGATACATTTAAGTTATATGTTTATGAATCAGCCCGAGCATTATCCTTGGTGAAAAATTTTCTAAGTCCTTTATTCGGAGATCTTCACTGAACAAATGAGCTGTTTGGCTATTTATGCTGAGTTAACGTTTTGTCTAAGAAATTTTTCTAAGTTATGTGCTCGAAAAAATATTGCAGATATTCAAAATATACGGAGCAGAATATATAGAAATTAAAATTTTATTGAAGTACTAAATTATTACAGAATGTCTGACCCTACTAAGTTTTATTTACATCATCAGGATCTTGAAGAGCCTGGTCTGAGATAGAATCCGACGGGGGATGACTCGATGTAGTAGGAGGGTCTACATGGACTTCTTGGGCTGCAGCGCTTGAGACGGGGGCTTCTTTTTCTGCTTCAGTACCCCTAATCCTGCAATCAGGTACTTCTCTCTCCACCGCCTCGTACAACCATCCGAGGTCGAGATCGGGGTACTTCTCATGGAACGTTTGGCAGGTCAGGTCGATCGCCTGATTCAGCGAGGCCTCCCCTTCTGCCTCGACAGCTTCTACTGCAACCTGGATTCTCTTGGGTTCCCCAGCCAGTTACTTCTTCAAAATCTCCATCTCGAATTGTTACAATTCAATCTGAGACTTCAGGTTGGCATTCTCGAGGTTGACTCCCAAGTGCGCAGACTCAGTTGAGGCTAGCCGAAGCTCGAGCTCCTCCTTTTCCTTCTGCCATACAGCATCCTTTGCCTCCCACAGAGTCAACTCAGTGGCCAGCTTGGCCTCCGCCTTCTCCTGCTACTTGAGGGCGAAGACGTTCTCCTTCTCGAGCTTTTTTATCTTGCTTGTCTCATCCCTCCGAGCCTTGATTTATTGCTTCATTAGCACGCCTGCAATCGGGGAGGAATGTTAGTGATCCGAAACTTACAAGCATGCAATAAAAAATAGGCCTCGAGGTCCCCTATTTTGTCGAGGTTCTCGACAATGGACAGGGCCACATGTCGTCCGGCATCATTGATCAGGTCAAGCAGGTGGATGAAATGCTTGTGTTTCTTTTTGGGGATGTCACCCACCCACAGCTCGACAATCTTGTTGACCTCATGAAAGCTACCCAAGTCAACTTTTATGGGGCCCGACCCCCCGATTCTTATTTGTTTGGCTGTTGAGGAAACCGGGGGGTCGTCTTGGGGCCTCTTCTGCCCCTTATCCAGTGGTGGCTTCTCCTCTATGATGCCCTTGCCTTTGTCTAAGGCAACAATAGAGACAGACCCGGAGTTGGAATCCGAGGACCCCTAGCTCCTTCTCTGTACGAGCATCTCCCCCCAACCTTGCTGCTTTCCTGATGGGGGAGTCTGCTTGGAGGCATCGCCAGTAGAGGTCTCAGCTGGCTTCTTCTTGACCAATTTGCTCAGGGAGGACAAAACAGAAGGCTTTCCAGAAGACATGGTAGTTTCTACAAAATGACAAACGGCGAGTTAGTGATATTCACAGTATATATATATATTTTATAGACTCGGGTATTCAGGAAGGAATTATACTATGGGCAAAATTTTTCTTGTTCAGGTATACAAAGTCTCTACTCGGACATATCTTTATTAAGCCTGAGACGAGTAAGCTCGAATAAGAAAGCAACAACTTATGATCCGAGAATTGATCCCTAGCCTGTCTTGTGATTTCTAGGTTGCGAGAGTTCGGCTCTGATTCCCCCAACCAAAATAAGGGTTCACAGAATGCACTCGATACGGGGAGGTGTGGTTCGGAGTTCCAGTTTCTCCCCACAAAGAACCATTTGCTCTTCCAGTCTTTGTTGCTTGTGGGGTTCCCCTTGATCAGGTTGAACTTCCAAGGCCTGACTTGAAGGTACACCCACCCAGGGTTCTTCTCGGAGTTCTTTTTTAGCACAAATATGTGCTCTATTTCCTCCATGATAGACGGAGAGTCGGATATCTGTCCCCAGAGTACATACAACCCTACCAGTGTTCTCCAGCTGTTCATATTCAACTGGTAGGGAGCTATCCTCATATGGGTTAGGAGCATGCCAAAATATGGTTGTAGAGGCAACATGACCCCCAGGTGAAACAACTCCTCTTTGAAGGCCATTTTACCCTTGGAAGGATGACTGGGCATCTCACTGGCCTTGGGGGCTCAGAGGTATATATCTTCAAGGATTTCAAACAAGACTGTGTAGGCTTCTAGATTGGTCTCTAGGATCATGGAAGTGAACCAGTTCTGCTCGAAGGGAGATCGAACCTCAAAAATAGGCTCGGGGCTGGCAACTAACTCCAAGCCCGCTCCTACATTGTCTCCCCCTTCAACAGCCTCGGGTTGGTTCAGAGAGCTAGAAACAGATGCCATTTTTGCTCATGAAAACAAGGGTAAAAAAGGTCAGGCGGCTTTTTAGGGATCATTGACAACCCAATAATATTTTTCTATTCGGTCTCTAGCAGACCTCCTACCCTAACGGTTTCCTATCACACCTAAACATGCATCCATGATATTTCATTCACAATATTGAAAAATATGGCTATAAATCCGAAGAAAAGTGAGAAAGAACTTACCAGATAAGATGAATCACAGATTTGTTCGGAGAAAAGGAAGGTTGAGAATGCCAAGAACTTCTGAGAACGACGGAGAATGTTGAAAAGTATGCTCGGAGTGCTTTTACTTGAATGCTTTTGCTTGCAAGTGAAGATAAAAAGGTAAGAAAAGATTTGCCAGAAAAGGGAAGGGGTATTTATAGACGAGTCAAAAAACCCGAACCGTTGATTCTGATCTAACGGACAAGAGGATGCCACCTCACCCTAATATAGAACGTCAAGGGTCAGTTTCTTTTCCATATTTAAATAAGGTGAGACCCACCCTGACGGTTACATTATGACGGCCCGAGTATCGCATCCTTTTAGACTGGTCCATCAATGGGGCAACTACACGTGTAGTGACGGTTGTGTTCCCGAGGAAGGTAACCGAAACGTAACGGCAGCCCATGCCAACTGAGCAGAAGTTGAACAGTTTTCAATTAAAGCCTCATTTAATTAAAAACTGGGGGCTTAGTGTTGGGGTATTTTGTCAAGGCTCAGCCCACAGGTCCAGGTCCAGGTCCATCTCTAAGCCTTTATCCAAACCCGTCATATAGACATATTACCCCCGAGTGAACCCCTTGATACGATGTTGTTCTGAAAAACCGACTACATTATATGGGAGATAACAAGATCGCCTCGGACTACTGGTCAGAAGGTCTCCTTCGAGTTATTCATGGTTAACTCACACTCGGACTCAGGACCTTCAATGCTTGGGGCGTCGAGCTGATATGACTTATATAAAACGACGAGGATTCACGAGCACCTGAGGTATATAGGCCTCCACAACGCTGTATTTTGATGTCATCAAAGCCATAGCCCGCTGTATACAGGCCTCTCGAGAACTAAGGGAATTCATTCTCGGGAGAACTGGAAGCTTTACTAGGAGGAACGTATATTCAGGGTCTCGGGGATGACATGGTAAGGAACAGTATTACAGTTTTTCACGTCCCCTGACTTTTGCAGCAGATTGTTTGGGCATGTCAGCCATGCAGCAATACGTGTCCAAAAGTATGGACTCCTATGCTTCCAATATACAGCATTCAGAAATCGAGGGAGGTACATTCTATGACATATTGAAACACACACTCTAAGACTCACACACACTTTTCTGTTATGCTCTGCATTATTTTCAAAGAATAGAATGTTCTATACTTTTCATGCTTTCATGCTTTTATACTTGCATGCACACCTCTCACACATAAAGTAAAACCCTCTCTTACTTAAGCATCGGAAGGTTTTCGTCGGGAAACCGACTTTATCCTTGAGGTGTTCAATGTTTTGTAGTTCCAGGTTAAGGAACGAAAAGAGAAGACCAACTGGTACTCGAGGTTGAGGACAACACCAACTTCTTGTATCATCATACTATATTAATTTTCAAGAATAATTTATTTTAAAAATCTTATTGTTACTAGTCTCAATTAATTAATCATGTGGTTGGACGTTAAAAGAAGTTAATATGTAACGATTACTTTGGTTCGCGAAAAATATGCATTCTGTTGGCAATATTAAAAGTTACTGTATAAAATTGATTAGAAAACATGAGATGAATAGATGCGTGCATAAAAGTCCACAAAAGAAAAAGGAAAACAATAATTTAATTCACTTAATATTATTTTGAAAATCAGATACATCGAACAATTAATCTCTCGACATGACAATCCCAATATCCTTCTCAATTAATGTTATTAATATCGGTTAATATTTATATACATTTCTGTCTTAATATTTTTAAAAATATCTAAAAATAATTTAATATATTTAACTTTTAAAATTATTATAATTAAAAAGATAATACCTCTGTAATTATAAAAAAAATAAAATAAAATTATCCAAATTAATTTTTTAATGAATTGATATTTGCATAACATTTTGAAAATTAATGGGATTAAATTTTAAGGGAGTGTATCTCCTTTTATCTTACTATTACCTATAAAAATAGGATAGATATAAAAATATATTTTTTAAAAAATTTTATTCTTATAAATAACACTAATTATATTAATAATGCATATATTAATGCAATATTAATAATGCAAGTAGCAAGAGATATAATAACAGGAAGTCCAAATGGAATCAGCTAGATAATGACTCATTACCAAACTAAAACCTTTTTAATATGCTTTCTATGCCTAACTACATATGATACTACACTTTAATTGCGATAAAATTCATTTAATAAAAAACAAATTTTTGTCAAAAAATTAAAAATAATAATTTTCTTAAAAACTTTAGTGTGTGTTTTGAATAATATTAATTCATAAAAAAATTACTCTTCGGTAAATAATTAAATTTCGAGCTATTATAAAGACATCGTATCATTTGGTCCATTGTTATAGAACGCTTATATACATATGTATGTATGTATGTTAAGAGAGGGTTTTGAAATATTTTTTTAAAAAATTGGGTTTTTAATTTTAGAGGAATTGATTGAAATAAACAAGTGTATTGTAAAATCTATTTTAATTACAACCCAAATTTTAAATTATACGCTACAAGCATAATGTTGAAAATTTAATACAAAACTTGAAATTTTAGCATAAAATCTAAAATATCAGACATACAACTTGAAATATTAAATGTAAAATAAATAAAAAAAAACTACAACAATACAGTTAGTGTTGTTGTCAATCCCAATTTCACAATAAGTGGACAAGTAGGTGACTACATAAATTGTCAAATGAAATGAATGAAGTTTGTAATTTACCTCGAACCTTCTTGTACATGCATATATGACATTTGGAATGGGATGAAATCTAGTGCGAGAATTACAATGATTTAATGCAAGATTTAGAATAAGAGACACAACAATAATAAGATCTAACTTGTTATTTATATAAATCATAACCGTATATGTAGTACAAAATTAAAATCAAAGTACAATAAGCAAAATATGTAGTACACATTGTGAAAGATATAATAAAATATTAAAGTCCAAAAAATTTTGGGTGAAAAATTGTAGGTCAACTTAATTTAAGTTATGATTGAGATTAAGATTAAGATCGGGTAATTCTTAATTTATAATTATTATGAAATAAAATTATCAATTATTAAATATAAAAGAACTTTTTAGAATGAAAGTATTATAATATTTAATTTATAATTAATATAAAATTAATGAATATGGGTATACTTGCAATGAAGGTGTAAGAGATTTTAATTCACGATTATTTAATAATAATAATAATAATAATAATAATAATAATATATATATATATATATATATTAATTTGAGTGATAAGGTGTTATGGCCGTGACTTTATAAAGTGGGCTCTATCTTACAAGAGATGCCACGAGTTGGTTCAGCTACTATATTCTCAATCAATTTACAATCATATATAAAAAAAAAATACCTCAAATTTATAATAATGAAACTATATAATGAGTATGTAAAATGGCTATATTTCTGCAAAGAATCTAGACATATAACAAAATACTGCTATGTTATTGTAGATAAGTTTGATAACGGGGATAGACCTACAAAATTAAAAACCGTGAAATAATGAGCTAATAAGTCAAGTAAGTAAGTCACTTAATCTATAATACAAAATAGTTCAATAATTTAACCAAAATATATATCAGTTATATAATCATAGTATCAACATGCATGCAACATATACATATATATCAACCAATACATTTTATTTACAATTCATACGCTTGTCTCATAATATGTTATAACCTCATTAGAAACCAATAAGAACCATAATCTCATTCTCATTCTCTTCCTCATCATCACTTCTCATCTTATTCTAGCTAACCTATATTCATTCATCCTCATCTTAATCCAACCCTCATCCAAATCAATTTCATCCATAACTCACAATTTAAGATTTCAACATCACCTATATATTATTCCAAAATCGATCATCAAATTCACTTGGCCTAATTATGGCCCCAACCATTCATTCTCCTATATTGAATATGAGTAACAATAATTCATTAAAGTATCCATAATTAATTCAAACCCAATTATACAATATGTATGCATCAATAAACTATTCAAATCGAATAAGCATTTCAATAATATTCAATCCAATCTGGATAACCACATAAATATAAATCCATCTACCATCTAATACAAACCAACACATCAAGGTCACTTCATAAAAGATGAAACTAAGATAGCATAGGTCCTTGTTCAACTCCAATTTCATATAATTATTAAATAAATCAATTCGTTATCATACAACTTTCACAATAATCAATACACACACACATATACATAGTACAACCACATATATAATATAGAATACAATCATGGTTCTCAATAATCCTTATTCTTTCTAAGGTCATTGCCCATAAGAATAGGACTCTGATACCCTCATCGACTATCGAGTCATTGCCCTCACAAATAGGTATCAAAGTATTATTGATATTGGGTCCCCAAAATCTCCCACTCTTTCTAAGGTTGTCAGCAATAGATCCGTAAAAATGGGCACTCAATACCCTTTTTTCTCTAAGACCGTCTCTTACAAGAATAGGCATCAAGTATGTCCGTTATTGGGTCGTCACCTCGAGAGGACCTTCACTCACCTTATCATGATTAGGGACCCTTACGCACCTCATCATCATACCACAAAGTTCACACTCATATTCGCACATACATGTGTCATTCATGATTAATATAAATAAAGTTCCATACGGTAAATCTGTCACACCCTAACTCGTGGGGTCTACTTGTGACAGACGCCACAGACCTCCAGGGTGCACTCAATCACACAGAATACCCCCTGTAGGCCTGTAAGGCATTCACGAAATCTGATTTCCAAAACACTTCCAATAACAAACCAATCTAACACCCAAACTCCGAAAGTATATATATATAAGGTCATAAACACTGTAAAATATATTCAGAACACACATTATAGATAAAACATTCATCCTGAATAAAATCCATGGAATCAATACGCTCCAAAACAAATATAAAATATTTATTACAAATCTGATTCTCATTCGTAAAACATTCATAAACAAAGAAAAGCACAATAGCTACCAGTGGACTAAGGACTCTATCAGGTGAGTCGATCTGGCTATACCTGAGCCTTCAATTCGAAGCAATCACCACCACTGGATCTCGACCTAGCGCTTTCCCTGAAACTGAGAAGTGAGGGGGGTGAGTATACGGGAATATACTCAGTGAGTGAACGTAATAAAACACAATCAGAAACTGTACAGTAAATACATATATACTTTTAAGTAAAGTGTCCAAAATCGTATGATAAAATCATTGGGCTGGCTCCTTTTCCGGTAACTACCCTGATCGTGGGTGTTCCGAGACCGTCAGAGGGTTTTGTATGTAAGAAACATGCTATTTAAAGAAAAAGGGTTTAAAATGCAAGAATTTTAAAATATGAAGCTTAATCAGAAAAAGGTGCCCACTACTGACGTTTGCCTCGAACCGTCACGGGGTGACATCCGTAACTAACTCGACGAGAATCATAGGTGGACAAATCCCAACATAATATCACAACACCATAGCAACCATAATCATATAATGGTCTACTTATGCAGCCTCCACTCACCCAGGTGACCTCTCTCCCAGGTCAACCCTAGGCTACCACTATACACTCACCTGGGGGTCCACATTCCAATGAACACCACCCCAGGCTACCACCCTATAGCTATAGTAAACCGACACTCAAGCCCGTTATCACCAATGCATATAATCATAAAACTGGGCCCTCAGACCGTATCCTCATCACAAGCAACAAAAGGGCACAAAAGCCATATCATCATGCAACAAAAGGGTACAAAGGCTATATCATCATAATCATCATCAAAATCAAAACATGGAATTCAATAAAACATTTCATAAGAGTTTATTCTAACATAAACAAGGGGCCCTCCCGGCTACCGCACAACAAAATCCAACTCCGTCACATGTGAATTCAACATAAAAGTTTTTATCATCCTAAGGCTGAAAATAAGTTTAAAAATTAATTAAAAGATACAAGAAACATAAACCATTAAAATAAATAAGTCTACTCACTACTTAGAGAGGGTATACACTCCCTAGTTCCCCTCGTTTCTCGACAACTCACGCGAATGCCTCATCCTCGAACCGTCGTCTAACCAGACATATGACAATTCTATTAATTACACGTTTCAAATATAAATTTGCTCGAATGCATGGAATGAACACTAAATTTTGGGTTTCTAATATGCGGACTAATGCGTAAATTCCCACTATACTCTAAATCACTCAATCTATACCGCTATGGACGTACATTATGGCTAAGATGACTCATTTCGATTAAGGTATGCGATTTTGGGTTGTGGGCCCTATGCCATCACCGAAACAGTAACCAGAGTTACTGTTTACGCACATCCAAAATCTCCAAAATTATATCTCTAACTTCCTACGACTTCTACGACCTCACTACAACTTACATTACACATAAAATCTAAGAATTTAGAAAGAAATTTAAGAAAAACGATACGAAACCCATTCGAACAAAAATGCTTAAAACAGCGAAATAAATATACAGACAGGATAGAATTGAAACTACGAACCTCGTGGTGTGGTTGGTTTGCTCCGATTTCGCCTTGAAACCGAAAACCCCCAAATTTGACTTTGAAACCCTAGCTCCCTTTTTTCCAAATTCGCGATCCAAATGCCAAATTGATATGCCAGAAGTGTTAGATGCATGGAATACAAGTCGTATGCGAAAAGAAATCAAGATTTTAGCATAAATTGAGGGTGGGTTTAGAGAGAGAAGAAGGAAGAACGTGAGAGGAAAAGAAAAGAAGAAAAGAGGAGGCCAAGCTAAAAAATTCGACCCTAGGACCCCTATTTATAGAAAAAGAGTGAAATTACTATTTTGCCTTTAAGTTTACTGAAGGAGGAAGCTTCTGAAAGAGGGCAAAATTATCATTTCGTGTCGATTCGATCGAACAAATCAAAGATTCGGTCGATCAAACCACCCCTTTGGTCAAATAAATAGTAACTTCGATCGATCGAATCCCTTGTTGTGAATAGTACTCAGAGAGCTTGCAAATTATCGATCGAATGATTCATTGTTCGGTCGAACGAATCATCGCTTCGATCGAACGAACTACTCATTCGGTCGATCGAATCAAAAGCCAGAATTTCGATCGAACGAATTACCCATTCGGTCGATCGAACTTGCCAAAAAAATAGGGTTTTCCACTTAAGCCTCTTCCAAAATTGAAAATCACATACGGGGTCCCAACATACACTCCCCTAAACTCTTTCTAACCATCATAAACATCAAATATAACCAAGAATAGATGAACGAATGACTATCATGTACAATGGACATAATAACATGAACAGGAAATATGGTGAAGTTACAATTATACCCTTGTAGTACAATCACGGGTGAGTTAAGAGCGGATTTAGTTCGGATTGGTAATACCAAGTCTGTACACTTTAGTTCGGATTGGTAGAAAGTGTGCAGACTTGGTCAACCGATCCACAATCACCCATATTGCATCATATCCAACTTGAGTACGCGGTAATCCTACCACAAAGTCCATAGTGATATGTTCCCACTTCCATTCTGGTATGGGTAATGGCTGAAGTGTTCCTACTGGTTTCTGATGCTCAGCTTTAACTTGCTGATAGATTAGACACCTGGCAACAAACTCAACAATATCTTTCTTCATTCCTAACCACCAATAATGCTCTCTGATGGTTCTGTACATCTTAGTACTACCAGGATGCATTGCAAAGACTGAACAATGAGCTTCTTCTAAGATGGTTTTTCTTAAATCACGATCTGAGGGTCCACAGGTTCTACCTCTCAAGGTTAGTGTAACATCCCGTACCTCATCTCGAGGGTATAATTGTTATTTCTTACATTTTTCGTCTATATATCTGCATTCATTTCATGTTATATGGGGTTATGGGTGTGATCCTAGGCTCGTGTGAGGCATATTAGGTGAGAATTCTAATTTTTGGTGGGTTCGGTTGATCGAACAGGGGGATTCGTTCAACCGAATCATTCGTTCGATCGAAGGAGCCATTCGTTCGACCAAAGCATGGATTCGTTCGATCGAATGTGAGGTTCATTCGATCGAAAATTTACGAACTCTCTGAGTACTATTCATGCCAAGGACTTCGATCGATCGAAATGTTATTCGTTCGATCGAAGGGGTGGTTCGGTCGACCGAATCTTCGATTTGTTCGATCGAATCGACATGAAATGACAGAAATGCCCTCTTCTAGAAGCTTCTCTCTTAAGAGAACTTAAGGGAAAAATAATAATTTCATCCTTTTTCTATAAAAAGGGGTCAGGGGGTCGAATTTTGTAGCTTTTCTCTCCTTCTCCTTTTCTTTTCTTCCTCCTTCATTCATCCTCTGACTCACACACGCACATTTTTTGTTTTTCGTCGTTTCTTCGATTTTTCTTCACCATCTTACTGCATTCTAGCTCCCAAACACAATGGTAGTTTCAATTTGAGACAAGAGGCATCGGATTTGAGTGGAAGGAGTTAGGGTTTCAAGGGAAAAATTGGGGCTTTTCGTGTTAGAGGCGAAATCAGAGTAAACCGACCACACCACGAGGTTCGTAGCTTCATTTCTAACTCGCCTATATGTTCAATTTGTAATTTTAGACAATTTGGTTTGTATGGGTTTTCGTATGGACTTTTGTAGATTTAGCCTTCATAATTTAGATTTAAGGCGAAATGTAGGTCGTAGGAGGCTCGTGGAGGTCGTAAGAAGTTAGACTTATGATTTTAGAGAATTTAGGTAACCGTAAACAGTAACTCCGATTACTATTCTGATAATGAAGTGGGCCCCATTGATCAGAATCGAGAGAGTAGATCGATATGTATTGGTTTAGGCGTAATGTAGGTCCGTGGCGATAATAATTAGGTAATTCGTGGTTCAACGAGAGTTTAGACAAAATCCGAAAAATAGTTCGACGTGGGGGATTCGGGATTAGCATGCATTGCACGTAATTAGATTTCCTTTCGCATATTAGAATATGTATTGATGATGTTTTATGCATGTGAATAGGCGACGGTTCGAGGTCGAGGTACTCGCGTAGTTCACCGAGGAACGAGGGAAACTAGGGAGTGTATACCCTCCCTAAGTTGTTAGTGGACTCCTTCTCGTTTTACTTTTCTATTTCAATCCTGTTTTACAAATATATGATGAACTACAATAATAATATAAATGTTTTGTTATTAAAATGTTGTTGTATGATTTTATATTAAATTCGAAAGGAGTTAATATATGCTTGTTTTTACATGAGAACATTGATACGGCCCTTGAGCCATGTTTTATATTTTGGTTTGTGGCCTTCGAGCCTGTTTTATTTGATGAAATGATTTCCTATGGTTGATGGCCATGTTGGCCTGTTTGTATTTTGTTATGCATTTTATTATGATGACGGCCATGTTGGGCCTGTACTTGTGATGATGATGGCCGTGTAGGCGTGTGTTATGGTATATGGTGATGTAGCCATGTTGACCTGTTGTGTACAGTAGCTACTGGTTGTAGCCTAGGGTCGACATGGGTGGATAGAGGTCGTCTAGGTGAGTGTGGGGCTCCAAAGGTGGAGGAGTTATACGGTATTTGATTTATTGCTGAGTGGAGGTTTGACCACCTGTGAGTCCCAGTCAGATTAGCATGAGATCACCACGTGGTTAATCCGAGGCGAACGTCAGTGGTGGGCTTGTTTGAATATAAATAATCCATGTATTGTTTTCTTTATGCATCAAAATGAATATTTTCGTAAAAGCATGTTTTAATTGCATATAAAATCCATTGACGGTCTCGGGATACCCTCGGTCAGGGACCTTGTCCTGTGTTATCTAAAACTGGGTTGAGATATTTTGTTACATTTGTGGATGATTTCTCTAGAATGACTT
>JAVXUL010088611.1:0-39580 GCA_035590515.1 Trichilia minutiflora | reverse complement strand
AAATTTATCCAATGCAAATATTACAGCAAGTAACTCTTTCTCAGTTGTAGTGTAATTCATTTGAGCATCATTTAAAGCTCTACTTGCGTAATAAATTAGATAAGACTTTCTTTTCTTCCTTTATCCTAGAATAGCTCTAACAGTATAGTTACTTGTATCACACATTATCTTAAAAGGTAAAGACCAGTCAAGGGATTGTACGATATGAGTAGATGTCAAAAGTTTAATTAATTTATCAAAAGTATTTTGACATTCTTGTGTTCATTCAAATAAATCATCTTTTGTTAAGAGGTTACAAATTGGTTACGATATAGTATTGAAATTTTTTATAAACCTTCTATAAAATCTAGCATATCCTAAAAATGAACGAACTTTCCTAACTGTTTTTAGTGGGAAAAAATAAGCAATTAATTCTACTTTGATTTTGTCAACTTCAATTCCTTTAGAAGATACCACATGACCTAAGATAATTTTTAAAGTGACCATATAATAATTTTTTTTTCAATTTAACAGAAGTCATTTTTCTTCACATAGTTTTAAGACTTTATCTGAGTTTTTGAGACAGTTTTCAAAAAAAAAATCAAATAAAATTAAATCATCCGTGAAACTTCTAAATAATGCTCAATCAAGTCACTAAAAATGTTTAACATATATTTTTGAAAAGTTGTTAAAGCTTTATAAAGTCTAAAAAGCATTCTTTTAAATGCAAAGGTACTAAAAAGGCATGTAAATATGATCTTTTCTTGGTCCTCAAGTGTAATAAGAATTTGATAGTAGCCTGAATAGCCATCAAAAAAGCAATAATAAGAATGATATGCTATTCTTTCTAAAATTTGATCAAGAAATGATAGGGAAAAATGATTTTTTCTAATGATGACATTCAATTTTCGATAATCAATACATACAAAATGACACACGTATTAGTAATGACTCATCTTTTTTATTTTTGATCACTGTAATTCCTGATTTTTTCAGTACTATCTGAGTAGGACTCACCCACTTACTATCAGAAATAGGATAGATGATGCTTGTATCAAGTCATTTAATCATTTCAGCCCTAATTATCTCTTTCATATGTGGATTTAATCTCCTTTGGGGTTATTGAGATGTTCTAATATCATCTTCTAAATATATTCGATGAGTGTAAATTAAATGATTAATACCTTTTATGTCTTTTAAAGTCCACCTAATTGTATTTTTATGATCTTTTAACACATCAATCAGCTTACCTTCTTGTTCGTTTGTGAGAGTAGAAGAGACGACAACTAGAAGAGTTTGCTTGTCTCTAAGGTAAACATCCTTCAACCTTTCAGGTAGAGGTTTTAACTCCTACTTAAATCTTTTTTCTTACTTATGTTGGCCCAAAAATTTGTGTGAAAAATGACAGTGACAAAGCAAGAGAGGGGTGAATTGGCTTTATAAAAAATTAAAAACTAAATAAATGAATGTTTATGTCAATATGAATGCTTTGCAAATATGTTGATAAATTAAAGATAAATTAAAGATAAAACATTCAAAGCAGTGAATAAAAGATAGAGAAAGAGAATTGCAAACTCAGATTTTATAGTGGTTTGGCACAACCAGGCCTACATTCACTCTCTCAGCTTTCACCGGGTTGAGGCTTTACTATCTCTTCGTTTGTATGGGTCAAAAGTAACCTAGATTTATAACTCCTTCTTTATCGACAAAGGGCAACCAAATACAACGTCTTCCTTTACACCGGGTGAAGAGCAACCCAAACTATTTCTTTCTATGGGTGAAGTGCAACCCAAATAATAACAAAATGCTAAAACAAACTTAACTCTCTCACAGAGCAAATTTACAATAAGTGCGAAAATAGTTTCTCTCTCTAGAAAATATTACAAAAGATGATGATTAATTTTGCTCTATCTCTTTTTTCTTTTCTCTTCTTATTCATCCTACTCTTCTTTTGGAGAGTGAAGCTTTTTGAATTCTTTTGGAGAGCTTTTTTCAATGTCTCTTTAACAGTTAAAAATCTTGCATTAAATGCTCTGAAACTAGCCGTTACAGGCTTGATTTGAAGAAGGTATCGATACGTTTGCAAAGGTATCGATACGTTTTATCGAATTTTCTTCTTCAGAGTTGTCCAGCTCAAAAGTACTTGATGGGATGCTGATAAAGGTATCGATAAGTTGTCAAAGGTATCGATACGTTTCCAAAGGTGTCGATACCTTTTCACGTAAACTACGTAGAGTCCGTCACAAAGGTGTCGATATGTTTATTGGGATATCGATACGTTTAAGCTTTCTTTCAAGGGTATCGATACGTTATCAAAGGTGTTTGATAAGGTGCTGATAAAGGTATTGATATGTTGATACTGGGGCTTCGATACCTTCCTTTTAGCTTTGAACTGGTGTCGATCTTTTGCACCTGTGAGTAATCAATCTCAACCAAAAATATCAAGTGCAATATATGCTTAATATATAAACATAAATTAAGCTTCATAAAGCACAATCAAAGCATTATGATCAATCAAATAAATGCAAAATATTTAAAATAATTTGATCTAACAAATCATTTGTTTATCAATAAAATAATTTGCTCATCATCAAAAACATATAGATTAACAGTTTATTATCATTTAATTGCCCCAAGTCTTCAAAATGTGGTTTCTGTCCTTTGCTTTCTATCACCTGTACATAATCAAGTAATTAAAACATGTTAAAAATCTCATGATCTAATAGTATACTTGATTCAAATAAAATAACCAAACAAACTTTTAAAGGGTCAAAAAAATTTCTTTCTTGAATTTTATCCTTTATAATATTTTTAATAATGCTAGCTTCCTCATTATTATATTCTTCATCACATGATTGCTTACATATATTAAAAATATTAAGCTCTAATATTATGTTGTCAAATGATAACTTCATGACTCCATTTCTGCAATTAATCAATGCATTAGAAGTTGTTAAGAATGGATGTCCTAAAATAACTAGAATTTTATTACCTATTTTTACATGTTGTGTATCCAAAATAATAAAATCTACTGGATAAATGAATTTATCAATTTGAACTAACACTTCTTGTATAATTTCTCTTGGTATTTTTACTAATCGATCAATAAGTAAAAGAGTCACAAATATTGGTTTTACTCACCTAAGTTGAGCTGTTGATAAACTGAATATAAGAGTAAGTCTACACTAGCACTAAGATCAAGTAAAGCTTATTCAATTTTATGATTTTCAATAATGTATGAGATTGTTAGATAACCTGGATCTTTGTACTTTAGTGCATTATTATTCTGAAAAATTATATTTATTTGTTCGATTAGAAAAATTTTCTTTTTCACATTCAGTTTTTTTTACTGAGTATAAATCTTTCAAAATTTTGATATAACAGGGTACTTGTTTGATCACATCTAATAAAGGAATGTTGACCATTACTTGTTTAAAAATCACATAAATTTTTAAATTATAATTTGATTTCTTTAGAGAGATTAATGTATAAGAAAATAGTGGTACAAGTATTGGTTCGGTCTTATCTACAATAGGTGTAAGTTTATCATCCTCTTCTTTAATCGTAGAGATTGATTCCTCTTTTTTATACGTATCAAGAATAACTTTTTAATAACCTTATCACTATAAAGAGTAGTAATCGATTTAACTTAATCCATGTGATAGTCAACTTTTGAATTTAATTGATTTTTTGAATTGGACTGTGATTGAGATAAAAACTTACCTTCTGATGAATGCTAAGTACCGCTGCAAATTTGGTAAGGGTATCTTTCAAATCAGTTAATGATTGAGCTATTTGAATATTGAATGACTCTTACTTTTCCATGAATGCAAGCATGGTTTTCTTAAGAATTTTTAACTTTGACTGATTATATGGAGGAGGATTAGAAGGTCTTTGTGGTTGAGATGTCTGGGTATTATGATCATTTCTCCAACTAAAGTTTGGATGATTTTACCAATTTAAATTATAAGTATTGGAGTATGAAGATGGGTAAGGCTTCTGAACATAATCTATAGCATTCATTTATTCATGCATGGCTTCTCTGAACACTAAAAGGTTTGGGCATTCATTTGTTAAGTGTTCAATGTTATCACAAATATTGCTAATATCTTCATGCTTAATGAATTTTACATCCGTTACTTTTCTAAGTTTCATGACTTTAATTTTTGTTGTCAAACTAGCAATCTTAGTATTTAGATCATCTTCTTAACTTAAATTATATTTTTCTCTACTATAATTAACTAGATTAAATCTAATTGAATTATGTGAAGAACTAGTGGTGTGTTAAGATTGTGAATTTTCAACCAAGTGATCTAAATAATTTAACATTTCATCTGAATCTTTTTTCAAAAATTTTCTATTACACATAGTTTCAACAAATTATTTAATCTCGGGTATTAAACCATCATAGAAAAAACTAATTGTGTGTTATTTTTTAAAACCATGATATGGACATAAATTTAACAAATCTTTAAATCTTTTCCAATATTAAAAATATATTTTTTTAAAAAAAAAATTTTAATTGATCTTTTGAAAGTATTTATTTTATGAATTGAATTTTTTTTTTCAAAAATTCTGCTTGTATTTCATTCCAAGTTTTAATTGATCTAAATCTCAAAGAATTAAGTCAAGTTTTAGTTTATCTTTCAATGAAAAAGAAAATAACTTAAGTTTAACAATTTTTTCACTACATGTCTGATTATTGAAAGTTATGTAAATTTCTTCAAATTCTTTCAAATATAAGTAAGGACTTTCAGATTCTAAGTCATGAAAATTAGAAAGCAAAGAAATTATATCCGACTTAAATTTAAAGTTATTTGCATTAAGGAAAAAAATGAAGCAAGAAAGAGTATACTATTAAGGAGATCGCAAATATTCATACATAATTCTCAATGGAGAGTTTTTAATTTTTTCTTAAATACTTTGATTATCAATCATGATGCTAAAAGTATTTGATGATGAAGATTGATCAAATAAATTATGAAAGAAAGTTTGAGAATGATCTTTCACCAAACGCCCCGAATGTGGATCACAATACTAATTGAGTATAAATAAAATAAAACAAGATAAAACACACAATAATTATAAATTAACAAAAGAAAATGTTAGCACAAAATTATAAAAAGAGGTGGCAAAATCTTCTCTTTAACATAAACAAAAATAATAAGAACTAAATTATAAGAAAATAAATAAAGGTAAAAGGTCTATTTTAAACCAACCGTAAAGAGAACATAAATAACAAGTAAATAAATTGCAATAAAGTAAAGTGTAAGAAAAGTAAATAAGTAAAAATAAAAATTATAAAAGGCTTAACATTCTATAAGATCAATTTTATCTTTACACTCCCCGACAATGACGTCAAAAACTTGATCTCAATTATATTATTGTACTCAAATATAGGTAGTCTTGTTATAGTATAGTCTAGTGAGTTTAAGTGTCGTATCTATAAGGAGTGTTTTTTTTAAAAGTCTAATTAAGTTATGTTCAAACCAAAGTTCAATAGCAAAAGTCTAAGTCAAGGTTCAATAGTAAAGGTAGAATAAATGATGGATCAATTTTAAAGAAAAAATTAGTAAGTAAGGATTGAATACAAATTAAAATACCAAGACTTTGAAAATTGATATTTTAGGATTATGGAAGTAAATTAGATTCTTTATGTTAACTCAATTGAGATTAACTAAAGAGTTATCCTATAAAAATAATCTGATGCACGAAAAATATATTTTCTTCAAAAAATAATATTTGCTTAAAATCATGCCTTTAAATTAATTAATAAAAACATGCAAGAAAAATATTTAATACATTTAATGTTCAAAGTATTGAAAAATATTTAAGACATTTAATGTTCAAAGTATTCTTTGTGTCATATGTTTACAATGAATCAAAAAAAAAAAATTTCAAGTATTCAATGTGCCAAATGTTTACATAAAAAGTAAATAGTTTAAATGCTTAAAAATATTTTTCAAAACATGAATATACAATTAATAAAAAAACTTAACATTAAAAATAAAGGTAGATCTAGAAAAACATACCATATATCTTTAGTATCAACTTTCTAACCTTAACTAGTACTTTAGAAAGATATAGAGATGAGAGAACAAAATTTTATTATAAAAGTGTATTACAAACTGATTCTATCACATCTATTGCTTTTTCAGAATACAAAATAGACCTCTTATTTATGAGTAAACATGAAAGCTAAATGTTAAAGTAAGTAGTTGAAATATTTGACAATTAAGTTAAAAACTTTAATAAATAAAGTTGAAATATTCTAGCCGTCACAAAAATATCATGGATGACCTCAAAGACTAATGATTCAGCTTCTATAGTAAATATAAAAGTTGTAGGTATTTGACCATTTTTCAGTTGCCACTTTCTTAGGCAAATCCAAAATTTCTACCAAAAGATATGGATAGAATACTGAAGCATAATCGAACTGGACTGGAACAATAACTAAGCTTGATTGATAGTTTCAAAAATATAACTTAGAGGTTGAATTGATAGTTGGACTAAACATTAAAGTTCTAATTCAATGATTAGCTTTATAATAGATCAAGGTTCACCTCAATAACTCTTTTGGACGAAAAATTATGATATTTTTATGTTTATAAAAATTAAATAAAATTATAAATAAAATAATTTTTGCATTAAAAACTAAAAATATATATAAATAAAGAGAGTTAACCGTACTTTAAAATATAAAATAATAAATTTAACCCTCAATATATATATATTTTAATATACTCTCTCTCTCTCTCTTGTAATTAAACAACTTTTAATTGACGGTTAATAATCAGTTATATATCTTGAACATCGACTTTTAATATATCCTGTTTTTTCAGTTTATCTTCTCTTTATAAGGAGAACTTTAGCCAAACATTAATTTTCATAAACTCTTAAAAAAATGAGTAACTTTTTTTAATAGATCTATACAAACAAATAAACTCTACAAAAAAAACTATAAAAAGAACTTTTACTTCTCTTTTTCTTTGTAAATTCTATTTTTTATAATATTATAAAATTTTTAAATTATTTTTATCCTTTAACTAAAAATAAAATTTATTTAAATTATTTTATCAAATAAATTATTCATAAAAAATAATAAATAAAAAAAATTCTATAAAAAATTTATCAAACAATTTCATCTTTAAATTTTTAAACTTTTATTTTAAATAAGATTTTATTTTTATCATTTAAGATTAAAAAAAAAACGACCAAACAAACTCTCAAAATCTTAAACAAAATCCAACATTTTGTATCGAGTAATGACTTGACATCCCAAATATTCATGTCTGCCATAATTAAAATAACCACATACTTGCCACATCATCATTTGAAATAAATAAAATTTATTAAAATCTGAAATTAAAAATACCTAATATTACTCTTTTGTTTCATCATTTTTTGTTTCATCATCCAACCGATTTCCAGATTGGCGCATGAACGAAAATGTAAGAATTCTATTATATAACCCATTAAAAAGAATAGCGTTACTATACATAATACATTCCTCTTTTCTGATTCTTTCCTACTCTTTTCCTTTTTCCTTGGGTATCCACTATACAACAACAAATTATTAAGTTAAAGAATTGAATTTAATACAGCCAAAGAGAAAGACAACTTCGAAGCTGTTTGGGTACTGTGACCTTCCATACTCATAAAATCCAGTCCATGGAATCTCCTATTCTTATATGATTCAGTTACAAACCATGTAAATGTCATTCTAGCAGGCAGCCGATGCAGCTCTGTTATCTCTTAGATCCCAAAATGGATCCTGAATTAAACATCTCGTTTAAGTAACCATTGAATATTCATCATCGGTCGATTGGCCAATTTCACTTCACCCGTACGATGAAGCTTTCTCTGCAAATACCAGTGAGCTTCTCTAGGCTCTATGTTGCAAGCGACAGTACCAGAGACAACCAATTCTTATGCTACAGTACAATAGTGACTGATTGCGGGAAGAGAAATTTAACAACAGAATAGAGAAGGAAGCACATTGGTAAGCGTCAAAGGAGCATCTGGAACCATCACAATTCCATATACAGAGCTGCAATTTAAATCCATGGCTTTCAAATGTTCTCAATGAAGCAAAATCATCAATTCTGTAGTGTTGCAGCCTAGTTGGACTCGGTAATACTTTTCTTCTGCAACTAATACTAATTAATTACATATACTGAGCCAACCACTGTTTACACATATCAAGCACAGGGAGCGCATTTGCATGTAATGCCTGCAACCAATATTCTGTGTGTTAGTATTTCAATCCAGAGCAAAAATTGGGCACTAAACCATTTACTTCTATTTTTCATAATCTTCTACACGTATCATCAACAGTCCAAGACAATTATAACATTGCCCCACTGAATATCCCACAGAATTGGTGAAGTATGGAATTTTCTTCCCAGCACCAATATGCCCTACCCAGAGTGGCAAGTGGTGAGGTAGACTGACTTGAAAAGTCTTACAACCTAAATTGAGAGAGAATAACCTGGTGAGCTACATATTGAACATCAGCCACACTTCCACTTCGAGAAGCAATTTGGAAAGCGCTTTTTAGACGACCACACACTACACAAGCCAGTACCTTCCTGCAGGAACAAGTCAATAAAAATGCATTTGATGTTATCACATAGTAATTAATGACAAAAGTAATGTTGAGGACTAAAATGAACGAGATTAGTGTTTGTGAATTACCATCTAAATTAGTCTCAATGATGTTATGGTAAAGAATTATAGCACTAATTAGTTAAACCCAATGTCACAAAATTCAAACCAGAACCTTATTACATTAAATTATATCAACTCTTAAATTTATTTCTAAAAGCAAGAGTCAGCCTCACTGCTAAATTAAGCGGCACCTACACAGAACCAGAAGTGGGTAATTCCTTTCCCTGATTATACATTTATATATTACAGCTACTAATTCTTCTCCAAAATGGTATATAATTATATTTGAAGCATTATCAGTACTTAGTGCTAACTAAACATTAAAGTTACCTGTGACTGCTGGTTAACATGCCTATGAGCCGGTCAGGCCGTTCTTTGTGTTTATTAGCATATACATTGATTGCAGCTCCCAAGACCTGCATCAAAAAACAATATGCATCATTTGGTACCTAAAAAAAAGATTGGCAAATTAGTGAAGCAACTCTAGTCAGAAAATGAACCATTCCTTTGTTAGCCCTACTTAGTATTACACAGTATACTAAGAATGGCACGATCTCATTACCTGGTCCCAGTCATCATCGTCAATTGTTCCTTTTATGTTTCTAAAAAATTCCGTCAACTGACTACCCTTTTTCCTTTCAGCGAGGGATGCAGCAACACCAGCATATATGTCAACAGCTGAAAATGAAAAGAAGATTTTGTATGTTAATACAACTGCATTACCTAAAAAGCACTAGTTGACCAAAACACCAAGTAAACAATAGGCTATATGTATGGTCACCTGGAAGATTAAATTCATATATTACTTGGAAAGTCAAATCAAAATTCTTCTCCACTAGTGTTTCTGCGATCTCACACCTTCTCCTGAATAGCAAACCCAGAATACATCAGTCTCCATTATTGTCATCAATGGAGCAAGAAATTTTGCAGTGCATTGCATGACCCAGAGAAGTGATTAAAAAAAACCTTAGTCACTTCAAGAATAATTAAATACTTTATGAATAATTAGAAATGTCATGATATCTTAACTTATAGCATTGTTCTGTAGTTTTCATCAAATGTTAGTAATTTTAGTAATGGGACAACAACATTTTAGTCTCTAAGTTTTGCCAAAACAACATTTAAGAACACGGTTTAACATATTAGCCCCCCATGGTCAAAACAAAAAATTAGTCCCTGACCACAGTTTTTTTCCAAAAACAAATTAGTCCTCATAAGGATCAATTTGTTAAAAATTACCAAGCTATGTCCTTACATGTTGTTTTGGGAAACCTTGGTTAGTGTTAAAAATATATATATTTATGTTAAGATTAGATTAGCTTTAATTAGGGAATCAAGCTTTTTTTTATTTGTGTTTATTTGGTACCATATTTATATAGAGCTAGTCTGTATCAATTAAGAACAATAATAAAAAAATATAGAATTTTTACATGTTTTACATAATATCATAACAGGTTTGAGAATTGGTGAAAGTTAAAATAATTACTTTTATGCAATGATGTCGTATTTAGAGCAACGGTCACTAAGCGTAGTCGATCAAAGTTAGCACAGTTTTACAAAAAAAAGAAAAAGAAAAAGAAAAACCCTAACCCTAGCTGCTCACTGCCATTGTTTGTCACCGTCCATTAACTAGCGACTATTGTACCACTAAGAAAAAGCCGACGACCAAACCCCAACGGGTGTTCACTGAATATGACAACCGAAATGCCGCCAAGAGGAGATTGACAAATGTCCCCACCCTTCGTTCAACATCGAGAACACGCGTACCATTGATTGGAGACCACCGTTTGACTCAAAAGAGGATGGCAATGGAACCCTGAGCTTCCATCATGGCATACATGTCCAAAACATCGTCAAGAGGAGATCAAAAACCCAAAACGCCGCCACCCTTCGTTCAACATCGAGAACACACGTACTGTCAATTGACAAACACTATTCAACTCAAAAGACTCACGAACCCCGAGGATCTTCCATCATTGATTGCTTCGACGTCGGCTGGAATCGTGAATAGAACTACCACGCCACCACAACTTTATTTCAGCTTTTTCCAACCAACCACTATGACTCCCGATGATTTGTCACCACCAACGAAGGCCTCGGCCTAAGTTCTTCCATATCTAATCATCACATCCGCATTTTGAAGCCTCTGTATCAGATTCAATCATAAAAGGTCAGATTGCAGGTTCGGGTCAAGTTCGTGTTATACTTGGATTGTTGGGTTGTGGGTTAGGTTGCAGGTTTGGGTCCTGTTCGAATTACACTTTGATTGCTGAGTTGCAGGTCAAATTCGGATTGCTGGGTTGTAGATTTCTAGCCACTTGATTCCAATCAACTTAGAAGAAGACGGCAAATGAACTAAGAGCAATTCTGCTTGTTGTTATGAGACTTCGCTCAACTCAAAAAAAGATGAAGAACAAACTCCAAATAATTTTGCCTGTCGTTCTAAAACTCTCGTTCAACTCAGAAGAAGACAGCGAATAAATTCCGAGCAATTCTGCCTGTTGTTTTGAGACTCTCATTCAACTTAGAAAAAGATAGCGAACAAACTTTGAGCAATTCCGTCCGTCATTCTTAGACCCTCGTTCAATTCAGAAGATGGCAAACCCCAAGCATTTTCACTGTTAATTGCCTTGCCATTCACCAGAATTGAGAACCGACTTCTGCTGTGCCGTTCGGATCAAATATTTATCTATGAAATATCTCTACGAGGTCCTCGAGTAAAACATATTTGTAACAAGCTAGTGCTTATAATATGTACACACCATCTTGAGGGGAAATGTTAGAAATATATATATTTATGTTAAGATTAGATTAGCCTAAACTAGGGAATCAGCTCTTTCTTATCTGTGTTTATGTGGTTCTACATATACATGCAGCTAGTCTGTATCAATTAAGAACAATAATAAGAAATATAGAATTTTTTCATATTTTACAGTTAGCAAGGCTCAATTGGAATTAGCCTTCTAATTAGTGGCTATGGTTAAACAAGCTTAATAAACATTCAAGCATACAACTTAGTGTGCTCCTCAGATGGATGAGTCACACAGTCAGTCAGTCACACCAAGATTTTCTTGTCCCCATCTTTCTTGATTTTTCAGTACCCAGCACAACTACCAAGAATAGAGGAATTTTGAGACAGGTCAGGGAAACAAGTTGTACTTGCTGAAAAAGGGTTAGTATTAGTTATTATTTCATGCAGATACTGACATAAGGTTCATACACAACAGGCTAAAATTCCAAAGAAAGGAAAACAAGAAAAACCTAGCTTCACAGTAGGGTTCTCATCCATCAACATCGAATCAGAGTACTTAGATTCATTATTTCTTTGAACAGAGTATTCCTCATCGAATCAGAGTACTTAGATTCATTATTTCTTTGAACAGAGTATTCCTCATCTAAGAAAATCTGGTCTCAAAGTAAACATAAAGTAAATTTTAGTCCTTACTACTAGCCTTTACCTCATTAGCTCAAGCTTTTAGGACAAACGGTAACTTAATGTGGTATTAGGCAAGTTTTGACCAAGAGGTCCAGTGTTCGAATTCCAATCCCCACTGTTTCTGTTTTCTATCTCTGTTTGGGCTTGAACGACACGACAAGCCTGTTTGCAATTGATCATGAAGTATCAGGTTTGCATACAAGGGGGCTTGTTAGAGCTTATTACCATTTTCCAGGCCATGATCCCTCTAGTTTTAAGCTTTTAGAACTAGTGGTATTAACAAGAGCAAAAGATAAAAGACAAATTAAATTGACTCGAATAACTCAGAAAGCCAGAACCTAAGTAGCATAATACAAGCCCAGAACAGGGAATCACTGAACTGCTTTTGTCATAAAAAATTAAAAACCCGAAATTAACAGCTTCAATGGCAACTTCTTCTGCAAGTTCAAGCTAGTGCCTTGCTTTTTTGCCTCTGAATTACACCTTCTATAATGACAATCTCCACCCATCCATTTTTATTTTATGAATATTTTATTTTCTGCATCCTTTGTTTCCTTTCTCTTTTATTTTATACTTGGTAGGTTTTTATCTACATCCCATTGATCAGGGTCACAGTGAAACCCCTTTGCACTTGCATTCATATTTTTATGATGAGAAATTATGAAACACAAACTATGTATTACGGGAAACTGTTGACTAATCTTATTGAATTTAGGCAGATTCTTAGACCCTAATTTATACAATTTAGTTCTTAATTTGTGTAGTTTTTATTCTATTACCTTTTTTATATAGTTCCTAATTAGGCCTCAATTATGTGTATAAATACCTCTGTAATTACTTGTATTAAAACACAAAAGAATCAATATGATCTCTTTTTCTCAAATTCTTCGTGGTATTAGAGCTAGTGCCCTTATTCCGGAGATAGAGTTACCTCTTTCCTGATCATTATGTTTTTCAGGACCTTCAAACAGAGAAGAAGATTGGCAGTGGTCGATTGCATGATGGCTTATATATGTTGGAAGGGAGTTAAGGGTCTGTTCCAAATCAAGCCTTTCTTTTTAGAGGAAATAAGCATATCAACCAAGAAATAATACAGTGGCATAAACGATTAGGGCATCCCTCTTTTTTTTGTCTTAGCAAAATTATATCCTAGTTTATTTTCGAGAACTCCGTTTGATTCTTTGTTTTGTGATGCTTGTGAGTATACTAAACATACCAGAACTCTTATCCTTTAAGTAATAATAAAAATACTATTCCTTTTATGACTGTCCATTCTGATATTTGGGGACCTACTCAGACTGCCTCATTATCTGGTAGTTGATGATTTGTCACGTTTATCGATTGTTGCACTAGGATAACTTGAGTGTATTTGATAAAAGCTAAGAGTGATGTTTTTTTATATTTTCAATCTTTTTATATGATGGTTTGTAGTCAATTTGATACAAAGATAAAAATTCTGAGAACCGATAATAGCACGAAATAATTGGATAGTAGATTTGGTACTTATTTGAAGTTTAATGGGATAATTTATCAAACTAGTTTCCCTTACACTAGTGCACAAAATGGAGTTGCTAAAAGGAAAAATAGACATCTGTTAGAAGTTGTTAGATCGCTTATATTCACCATGAATCTCCCAAAACCTTACTGGGGATGCAATTCTAATAGCTGCTTATCTTATCAATAGAATGCCTTTCAAATCTTTCAACTTTAAAAGTCCTTTAAAGATATTACAAGGAAAAAATGATTATAATGTTTCTCCAAAGGTGCTTGGGTGTGTTTGATTTGTTCATGCTAGGAATGCTGGGTAACTAGATCCACGGGCTCTTAGATGTGTGTTTATTGGGTATTCTGTAACACAAAAGGGATACAAATATTACCATCCTCCATCTAAGAAATGTTTTATCAGTATGGATGTCATTTTTAGAGAAACTGAACCTTCAATAAAACCCAATCACCTTTTCAGGGGGAGAGTAATGAAAAGGAAGAGGTGATACCTAGCTCTGTAACTTTTGATAATCTTACTCCATAGGACAATTCGAGTTCTATTGAGAAGAGAGTTCAAGAGGAGACTACTATTCAGGGAGAGATTATTAGGTGTTTGGATAGACCCGATTCAAGGAGATACTCAAGGAGAGACAGGACAGAAGAAGCTATTGTGCAGCATACTATGTATCAAGAATCATCCTCTTCTTGTGAGTTACCTTTTGATGATTTAGATAAACCTATTTCTCAAAGAAAAGGTGTCAAGGCATATACCAAATATTCTATATTTAACTTTGTTTCCTATGATTCCTTATTCCTCACCTATAGAGCCTTTGCCTTATCCATTTCTTCTGTGTCTATTTCATAGGATTAGACGGAAGCTTTCAAAGATCCCAAATGGAAAGGAGCAATGGTTGAAGAAATGAAAGTTTTGACAAAAAACAAGACTTAGGAGCTTATCACTTCTCTACCTAGAAAGAAACTAGTCGGTTGCAAATGGATATTCACTGTGAAACACAAAACTGATGGTTCAATTAAAAGATTCAAAGCCAGATTGGTAACTAAGGAATTCACTCAAACTTATGGAGTAGATTATCAGGAGACATTTGTCCTCGTAGCAAATATGAAAATAATCAGAATCTTACTATCTTGTGCAGCCAACCTTGATTGGGATTTACAGTAGTTAAATGTGAAAAATGCATTTCTTCATGGAGACCTAGAGGAAGAGGTGTATATGGAGATTCTTCCTAGATTTGATGATGAAAGAACACAAAGAAAGGTCTGCAGATTAAAAACAATCCTTGTATGGACTGAAGTAGTCTCCCAAAGCAAGGTTCGACAGATTAAATAAAGTCATGACCTTTTTTTGGCCATCAACAAAGCAATGCAAATCATAACCTATTTATCAAGTATAATAAGGGTAAAATTACTCTTCTCATATTTTATATTGATGATATAGTGATGGCAGAAGATGACAAAGAAGAGATGGCTCGATTGAAGAAGGTCCTGGCTCAGGAATTTGAGATCAAGGATCTAGGAAAACTATAATATTTCTTGGGAATTGAAGTTACCAGATCAGAAAAAGGAATCTTCATTTCTCAAAGGAAATATATTCTAGATCTCTTGGAAAAAAGTGGTATGTTGGGTTGTAAATTAGCAGAATCTCTTATCGAGAGCAATCATATGTTGCAAGTGGGGACTAGTGGGCAAGTTGATATAGGGAGATATCAGAGATTGGTGGAAAGACTGAATTACCTATCACACACTAGACCGGGCATAGCATATGCAGTCAGCTTGTGAGCCAATTTATGCATGATCCACATGAGCCTCACATGCAGGCTGTTTTGGCATTCTGCGATATTTGAAGTCTGCTTTAGGAAAAGATCTACTCTTCTCCAAACACGACCATCTCCAGATACAAGCCTTTACAGATGTAGATTAGGTTGGATCTCCAAATGATAGGAGGCCTACCTCTAGTTATTACATGCTTATCAGAGAAAACCTCGTCACTTGGAGAAGCAAGAAGCAGAGTGTAGTTACACGATCAAGTGCTGAAGCAAAATACAGAGTTATGGCTCAGGGTATTTGTGAGCTTTTGTGGCTACAAAAAGTATTGGAGGAATTAAATTTGTCAGGAAAAGACAAATTATCCTTGTACTGTGAAAATAAAACTGCCATCAGTATAGCTCAAAACCCAATACAACATGATCGAACAAAGCACATAGAGATTGATCGCCACTTCATTAAAGAAAAGTTGACTGATAATGCCTTGAGCTTATCTCAAGTGACGTCCGACAAGTAACTAGCTAACATGTTCACTAAAGATCTTGGTATAGGACCTATCATACTTTGGTCTGCAAGTTAGGCATGTGTGATATCTATACACCGACTTAAGGGAGAGTGTTGACTAATCTTATTGATTTATACAGATTCTTAGGCCCTAATTTATATCAATTTGGTTCCTAATTTGTGGAGTTTTTATTCTATTACCTTCTTTATATATTTCTTAATACCTTTATATGTGTATAAATACCTCTATAATTACTTGTATTAAAACACAAGAGAATCTATATAATCTCTTTTTCTCAAATTCTTCATAAGCAAATACATAAGAAACATTTAAGGCAAGAGTCCATATAATTGGTGCTTTTGGCAACATCTAAACACAGAAACAATCAAGATGACACTAACCTGAAGGTTTCTGGATCATTTGGATTGCCAAAAAGAGAATGTTTCCACTGTGGTCCATCTGAATCATTATAGGATTTTATAACTTCCACCTACAATATGTAATAAATCACCATAAAACATTAGACAATAATCCAATGAAGTTATCTTTCCGCAAGCAGTGAAAATATTTACAATGACAAAACAGAGAATCTGTTCATGCATCTGAAACAAGGTAAATGCTTAATAGAGGACAATGTTCGCATCTACCAGATCTATAGGTGAACTATCTAATTTACTATTACGTATTAACGCAAATGAGCTTACAGCAATGACTAAGCCTTAATACATTAGAATCATAATAAACCAAATTCAGTAGTTGATAAAGGATTATATCTAATAACGTGAGAAGACGGGGTTAATATTGTATGTTCACACAGTATAGACATGTAGGTCACACACAAATACAAGCATGAACACCCCCATGCAGATATGGAAATCCTTCTGTTTAGTTAGATATCATCCTTCTGTTGACTGTAACTAACTGAAGTTAAAGAGATCATTTTTCTTGATATGCAAAAGAAGAGTTTTGAAACTATCTGAGCATCAGTTCACTAGCAATAACAATTAGGGGAATTTCCAAGGGGGTTTACCTCACATCTCCCAATATTGCACTCAGATCACAACAAAAAGCATATCTGTCTCTCTGAAGTTAACAAATATATTACCTGGATTGATACTCGGGCAGAAAATTTAACAAGTCCTTCTTCACTGAGTTTCTCAGAGGCACTTTTTCCTCTAACACCCTTTGTGACAAGCTTGGTAGACTCTCCAACTTTATATCGAGCTGACAATCCTTCATCGAAGTGCATCTAGAAGATAAAGGAGAATAAATGAAAAACAAAACAGCTACAGCAAACAGAGGGAAGATACAACTTAAATGTACAGATGCAAATATAGCACATCCATTTCCCATGATGGACACATAACTGTGCTATGCATCAAATAGAAGGTGGTTATAACCCTTTGACACTCATAATGAAATTATTGCATCTAAGATGCAAGGGAGTCGTCAATTTTGCAGCACATCTGAGTCGACTGACATCCTCTGATGTATTAAGCATACTGAAGAATGGTTATGATGCTGTAATAAGTATACTGTTGACATCTCTTTCATATATAATTTTCTGTTTCGTTTTTTAAAAAATAAAAGCACACTGTTGCCATCTGTTGGGCTTTTAGGATAGAGAAAAATATTTAGTTTTGAAGACAATAGAGAGCACTTCTCAGTAGATCAGCATACTGACAAATTTGGTGCCATTAATCTGTGAATCTTTTGTGAAAGAACTGACTCAAGTCAAGCATAGCATTTCCACAAAGGTGAATTATCTAGGGCTGATACTTCATGTTAAATCGTTGTAAAGCATCTTTTGGGAATTTTGTCCCTATCATGAAACTTTTCTGACTCCATGTTTTACACACAAAGCTGCCATTTTCAACTCTAAATTAGAACAAAGGATGACATACCAAATTATTAGAGGCTAGTTACCTTAGCATTTTCCAAATGTTTGATGGCCACCTCCTGGGAAGAAGAGTTCATAAATAATTGAATACAGCAAAGTCCAGCAGCAACATGGTCCTTCTTGATTACCTAAACCAAGAGAAAGTTTTGAGTACACCAGAGGCAAACAGCAGTAGATCATGGGGGGAAATAGTAGGGTTTCATCTGAGCTTGTATATATCAATATATTGTGTTTTAAACAATAATGGACAGAGACAAAGGAGGAGAAGAAAAATTTCTGTACAACAAATATGAAATCAGGTTAAATTGTTAACAAATTTATCGTGTGTCTGGATAACTTAATTGTGTAAAGATTTCCATTCAAGTGAAAAGGGTGGATCGAAATATCTAGTGTAAAGTGCACATATGTCTTCTGTCACGGTTATACCTTTTATTTATGGTAGAAAGAGGGAAAAGAATTAAAAGGCCTATCGTGATTGAAAATTTAAACTTCAGCACAATACAAGCTCTAAGTTTCTAATGAATTCCTCAATAGTGGAAAAGTGGTTGTTTCATCAGGAAAGAATATTAACATTTATCTATATTTATCCAAGTGATTGAATAGTAATTAAAATGAAGGGCTAGTATAGGTAGTCTAGGTATATAATCCTTTAGAGATTAAACTGCAATCAAGGAAATCAAAAATTAAAAGTTTCCATGAATTTGTCAATTTACCAAATGCAAAAAGTGGATTTTAGCTTAGAGAGGAGTAACCGCCTCAGAAAATTTTCAGGTACATTGTAACTGTAAACCCAACCCCTTACACCCCCCAAAAAAAGAAATGTTTACTCAAATTGTCTTCTCTGCATTTCTATTCATTCCCTTCCTTTTCATGTCCACACTCTGACATTACAGTTTTATCAGAAAGGAAATTCTCAAAGAGACATGAAAAATATACATCAATGAGAAAAAATGAACAAACATTTCAAAATATCATTAGAAAGAAAACGTTACTTCTTGCATACCTGAAATTTGTACAGGTAATTGAAATGTTTACGAGTTTCACAATAGATGCAAATGCGGGCAAGGGCCGCGTTCGTATATTGATTAACAGCTGCATCCTGTTCCTTTGCAGATAAGATTCTTGCTGAAAACACTTCCTCCAAAATTGGCATTGCACCATAGCCAACACACATTTCACAGAGATCATCAATGGTTCCATAATCAGTTGCCAGAGTATCTGGTCTTTGAGGGGATGAAGATGAAGTTACTACTCCCATCGTCGAAGGTTGAGCAGGTGGTGGAACAGCATTAGGAGGAAAGAACAGCATACAACCATCAGTATAGTGACCATGTCTGAACATGAAACCAAGCAAATGCTGCCGAGCATACTGCAACAATCAGAAAAAATAAAATAAATAATTACATAACTGATGATCAAACTATAGCAATAATTACACACTATGATAGATTGGAGGAAAATAAAAATTGCAATAGCCATGTGGCAAGCAGATGTCATGACTTAAACACAAAACCAATTAATTTGACACTTTCAAATGAGCATACAATATTAAAGATACCAAGTACAAATGTACCAAAAACATTTTTCAACCGAAGAGAAATTCATGGTCAATATATATCTGGATGAGCATAGTGGCTACAAAATGTGTATGTGTTGTTTGCATGCAATGCCCAAGCTGGAGAGCCAGTAGGTGTTGTCACAGAGACATGATAAAGACAATACAGGTGAAACTTCTGTAATTATGATCCTCAACCACATTTAGCTTATCAATTAACATGCCAACAAGCAATTAAGCGAAAGTATCATACTATGATCTTTGCTTCAATGTTTATGCACTATCAATTTCGATCACTTCTACAAAACTGTATTACCATTTATTTCTCAGTTACCTTTGTTAAAATTTCAGTAGTCTGACCATCAGTTGGCGTTGTTATGCATCACAAATTCTATCACAACACCCAACCATCCCCGCCCACCCACCCATGTAAAAAAAATTGAAGAGATACTTCTTACATTCACCACTATTTGAATAGGCATATGCATGCATATATTCAAAGAAACAAATTCAAATTCAGTTTACTCAGAGATTTTGCTTAAGCCAAAATCAGCAGAAAGCATAATTATATCCTAGTTATGAAGTTAAACAATGTACTTAACCAAGGAAAAAGGAAGCTCAGCTTACTTCTTGGAAATAGTTAACGCACTCAACATATCTAATGCTGTCTAGGTTGCTGCGAGGCCCATCTACAAAGTCAGAGCCATATGTGGAATTATTATCGGCAGATTCTTGAGACCTCCTGGATCGCTCTGAGCGTGGAAATGTAGATGGCATATACAGAACATTGAGATAGGAATCAGCAGAAAGAGAATCATCCAAGATTGTTGGTGCACTCTTGGCCAAATGTTCATACCTAAAGAACAAGTTGCATCAGGACGATTCCAAAATATCAAGCATGTGGCAGCTGTTTTTATTTTCTTTTCTTTACTTCTTTTTCTCAAGAAGGTTCATATTACCCTGAACATTTATTTCTTCAAAAATAAGTTAATTATTGAAGGTATTCTAGAAACAGCTTTGGCACAATTTTAACTATTTTTCAGTCGTTTTTCATTTTCTCAAGAAGGTTCTTATTACCCTGAACATTTATTTCTTCAAAAATAAATTAATTATTCAAGGTATTCTAGAAACAGCTCTTGCACAATTTTAACTATTTTCGGTCCTTTACTTTTCTGAAGGTTCTCTCATTTACTTTCAATTATTCTAAGCACACTTTGACACCAAATTGAGGAGAAAATAGCATACAAGCACAACTATCTTGTATTCTTTTCCATATTCAAGATGTAAGGTCACATCAAGATCAACGGAAAAATTAACAGAAAATCTTCAAAACATCAACTAGAGCTAAGTCTTTGGATGACTTTTAGCCCATTAGGAACCTCAATAAACTGGTGATAAAATTTAGGTTTTCTATGTTGCAAGCTGTCTTACATGGAACGAACAGCTGAAACATCCACAGGTGGACCTCCTTCGATTGTATTAATGATCTCCAAAATGACCGGTGCAGTATCACCCTTATATAATTGAAGAGCTTGCCTGAAGACCAAAAAAATAAGCAATAAGACAATCCGACATGCCCCATATATTCCAGGTGCAAGAGGTGCAAGAGAGAGAGAGAGACAGATTGACAGACTGGCTCTACTCTTGAATTCTACTCCTTTATTGACCTATATAGCTATAACAATTAAGGTATATGAGTATTCAACGTACTTAAACTTCACACGAGCTTGCGCATAGTGCTCCATCCGAATCAAAGCATGTCCCCATGCATTCCACACCGGGAAAACATCAATCTGAGATAAATCCAGAATAATCATAATCTCGACCATCCAAGTAGGAAAATGGCACAAACATTACAATTTCAGGGTATCCTATTTACCTCACACTTCCTGCAAGTATACACAGCCATGCTGTACCGTTCATCACCAATCAACCGGTCACGGAGATGAGCAGATGACTCCTTATCAGCAATATCATCAAGCGATGCAGCAATCCCAGATCCTAGAAGGCTTTGAAGCAGCTCAGCACGCCTTAGCCAAATGTCTGCCTGTGATAAAGTTTCAGAAAGCTCATCGGTTGACTGACCACCAACACTAGAGCTACCAGCATCAGAGGATGCATCATCAGCATCCTTACTCCTTTCAGAAGCACCGGACAAGTCACCAACGCCAGCAAGCTTTCGCAACAAGGACTTTGCAAAAAGTAGTCCCTAACACATCCAACGTGAGAATTATTACTGCTATCTGCACTGCAAAAAAATCTGCATATGCCATACCTTTGGAGATATACATAAAACAAAAATGCATTTATTACCTTCGTCAATGGTCCACTTTTAACAACTGGCATAAAGCATGATCATAGAAAACAATTAGCCCCCACTCAAGACAGAAATACCTGCACAAATGTCTCTGTGACATGATATGCCCGACCAATTGTTTCCACAGATGCATTCTCAGGCAACTGCCGGGTGCTCAATACATTCTTCATCTGATTAATACACAAGTCCAGAGCACTTTTGGCAGACACTAACTCGTCAGAACACAAATAAAGCAGAGCCTGGAAACAAAAACCCAACCCTTCAGCTAATGTATACAGACATTTTTTTAATCTTTTGTAGACAGGAAATAAATGTAAACCAAATATCTATTTTATCTTTTCCATCTTATTTGTACTAGTAGTGGCTTTTCTTGACCGAAATGATTACATGACAGAATTAACTGTTGCTGACTCAAAAACCTACAACTTGAATTTTGTGACAAATATCAGAGCTATATTTCATTTTTGGGAAATACAAAGCAGAGCATAGGTATATTATTAACATAAATTCAAGAACTACAAGTACAGATAAAAGTCAAAACCTGAGATGTTTCAAAAATAAAAATATGCATGTCTAAGGTTAACAAGCTCCTCTTTAAATTTATAGCAGTCATTTCTTTATCACAATACTGGGAAATGAACCTATAAGCACCCTCAATTTACCAGAGTAACAGTTAACAGAAACTGTTCTCACAGTCATGGGTAGAAAAAGCAGTGGCAGTGGCCTACATCAAATATTACACCTAGTAGCTCTATTTGGAACATATGAATCAAAATATGTTAGCCAGCCGCAACAGCATACCTTAAAGAGAATAATGTCGGGGGCACTTTCATAACGGTGAGCAGCACGAACAGATTCATCCTTACTGGCATCACCAGTTAGCATCCATTCCTCAGCAATAGAAACAGAAGGAAGCCGTTCTTGCCCATCTGCAGAATATGAAGAGACACGATCCTCTTGAATTCCAGTCATGGCCTCCCAAGCTACTCTTTCTGATGCTGACAATCCAGAACTCTTTCTCTTTCGGTAAACATCTTTCGGAGCAGCTTTATCTCCAGTATTTCGTGGAGCCCAAGAAAAAGCTCTACGAGCCTCCTTTTGCAAGTTACTTAGACTGCTAGTAAAAGAGGACCTAGCACCAGTTCTTGCTTTTTGTTTCACTCTTGTTCCTGAAACAGATATTCGAGATTCTCTGGCAGGAGAGCTAATACTGACAGCAATAGCTTTAGCAGCATACATGATAATTACACTGTTGTCCCTCAACAAGGGAAAATCTTTAAGGATCTGTTGCAAAATATTATCCCAGTGTTATCATAAAACAAATTCAATAAACAAGAACTAAGGAAAGAAAAGAAGGGAAAAAAAAAAAGAAGAAGATGGCATAAACTCTTATCTACAGAAGGTAGACAAGAAACCAGGACCTCACAGCAGTAGGCCATGGATTCCCTAATATTCAAAAGAGAATTCAGAGTTATATGAAATGCAATATAAGTGAAAACATCATCTAGAATAAAAAAAATCAGAGTATGGTACCAGAGTAGCAGACTGTAGTTGTTTCCGCATCAGCAGAACCTCTAATATCAAATACGGGTGCTCATGTAGGGATGAACACCTTTGCTGCCACGGCAATGGCAAGGCAGCCAGAACTCGAAGACCTAATGCCCAAGAGTTAAGTCGAGAAACCTCATTATCTGACAAATTCCTGTCTCTTCGCTTCAGGAAGAAGTGAACCTTTACAAATCAAGTGGAGTCAATTCAGAAACCAAAACTTATGTAATCCAGTCAACTTCAATGAAAAAGGTTAACAAGAATAGCTTATTACAAGGAGTTGCTTTGATCGAAGGGTAGGTAATAGCTGCATTGCACCCATAGCAACAGGAAGAGCATCATTAGAGTCACGTAGAGAAGATAGGAAACGTGAAGCTTCAGTAGGACCTCCACCATTAAGAGGATCTGCTGTGAGAAGCTTCACAAGTTGCCTTCCCTGCAGCTCTCTCCGCAAATCTATAGATAAGCCTGCACTTTCAGCCACTTCTAAAGCTGCAGAAACAGCTCCTTTCTCAGCTAACCTAAGTGCCAAGCCCTCTGGATCTTCCTTACAGACTGCTTCAACCTGACATACACAGGTAAGCATAAAAGGAGAAAAAAAATTGTTAGAACACAGCCCGAATTACTAGAAAGAAAATCATAACTGTTTTTTTCTTTAATATTTTGTTCTTTTTCAAGAAATAGGAGAGATCTATATAACCTCTTGCCAGCTGCTATAGTGATCATCTACACTTAATATATGGCTGTACCTCTGCAAAGCTTGTCTCATTTGCAAGATCTAAATACCATAAAGAATAACATCATTGGGTGAAATTTGAAAAAGCTGTTTCAGCAATATTAAGGTAAGACAATAAATCAAATCCAGCCTCAGGCTGAAAAACCAGGAGAATAAATTTCAGAACTTAAGAAATATTTAGGCAGATTACAAACCAAATCCAGTACCTCATTTCTTACTGGATCGCTTTGAGGTAGGTGGCAGCTGCACATGATGAGAACATCCAGAGCAGCATCAAGTTCCCATCTGTGCATACACCTGGAACAAGATTTTCATTATTTGAGTATAGGGTCCGTAGAAATTTTCTATGGATTATCCCTTAAGCATGAAAAACACCAACGATGCAGACTACCAAAAGTACCTACAACAGAATGCTTAAAAAACAAAGCAACCTAGAAAGAAGGTATCACCTTAATGTGGGGCCTAGATGGGAATCTCCCCATGCCAGCCTGGTTATTGATAGGCATGTTAATAGATTTTTTTTGCCTTTTTTTTCTTTGTTTGTTTTGGCATGTATGAAGCAACTTTTAGCTCTTGTGGGGTAATAACAAATTCTAGGAGACCAAAGCAATAGAAAATTTCAAGTTTTCAGAGGAGGTATCATTAGCCTTAACATTTTTGAGTTTTATATTCAAAATTTATATACAATATTCTGAATTTGAAATCAATCACTATGGGAATTTGAAGCACATGTCAATCTAAAAATGTCTGTACAGTTTTCAGTTTCAGCTAGTGTCAAAATATTTGAAAATAATTTCTGTGACTTTGCATACTTGAGGGCAAGTCTAGCAGCCAGTTGTTTATCCTTCAATCGCAAGCAATACTGCCAACTATTGCTCCAGATACTATGACCTCCAGACCCATGAGGTTGTCCAGAGATCGCATGGTTTTCTTCACCGTGTTCAATAAGTAGCTGAAGTAATCGATCTGAGGCTCCATTTCGTGAAAAGCGATCAGAAAGTGCAAGAGCATCCATTAGTTTTCCTTCATCAATCAATCTGCTCAAGGAGAATAAGTTACAATGAGCAAAGAATATGACCAAAGCCAAACCTTGCCCTCAATTTAACAGCACCTTTGTTCCACATAAATATTTAAAAGAGTAAATAGAAGGCAAAGAATAAGTAAAGGGAAACAACTATCCATAATAATTTCATGTTCTTTAAGCAGTATCAAGAGGTAACATGCATGATAATTTGTATCCAGTACCAGTATCAGATGACCAGAATGTGCAGTTTGAAAAGCTAAGACAACCATCAAAGGAAATAATATATTCAAACAAGATAGAATGACAAAGTACCGCTCCACAGCTTTCTCATAAGGGTCTTCATTCTCCCAATCAAATGAAAGGAAAACTGTTGAATCCTTCTTTGCATTTTCAGATTTTGAGGAGCCAGGCCAAAGGTGAGGACGTGCACCACCTTGGCCACCAAGGTCCACCGTAGGTGCTGAAATATTAGAACTAGCAACATCATCAACTTCTGATTCACTGTCGCTGTCATTTTCACGAAGTCTCTTAACAGCAGCTCTTGTTTCATGTTTGACCTTGCCATCATCAACCTTTTGCTCAGCTGTAACGGCAAACTCTGAAACTCGATGAAGATTAGTCTGCATTTGTATCCATCGATTTAAAGTTGGAAACCTGTTAAAAGAGAGAGACAAAGAATAAAAAAGATAAAATTATACAAGAATAATGTTGACCGAATACAGCATTACAATTCATTTCACCAGGCACCTATGTTACCTCTCCGACTGATCAAGAGCAAACTCATAAAATAAACAGTCTGCATCAGGTGCCTGCAGTGCTTCATCGTCCAATGAGCTTGATATAGTTGAGTCACTGCCACAATATAATATACTGCTGCCAAAAACACATGCTAGGACAGCCCTAACAGGGGATATTTTAACCAAATGTTTTACAACATCTAACCGTAAAGGGTACAAAGGGACTCCAGGTGTTGCTGAGGAACGTTTGTAACAAGTGGGCTTAGCTTCTTTAGCAGTGGGGGACAGTACTTTCTTTTCAGATGAACTTCTAGGACAGGAAGAAATGACAGGAATGCAAGCCCATCCATAGCCAGACCTTGGCGGATAAACCGGACATACACAAGCAGAAATCACTTCATGGACAAAATCAGCAGACATAATTTCAGCCACCTTTCCAGCTGCATCAGTGCTACCTCTCTCAAAGACCAGACGAGTTAAAAGCTGCATAGTATAAAGCAAACTTCTGAGATCCTGTGAAAGGAAATTAAGCTAATCCCAAAATGCATGGACCTGTTATTATTCAATAAAACCCACATTTTTCAGGTAATAGAATGGTTTTCCAAGAACTTATTACTGCCGGTTCATTTCAAATTGGTTATGGCATACAAAAATAAAACAATGAACTCCTACCGTAAAATTTCCAATATAAAAGAGGATAAAAGAATATTAATGTTTCTTGCATGAAAATTTGATACTAGATTCAATAGAAGAACACAGAGCATGGCCACAAACTTTACATGCAACACAAACATGGTATAATGCAAAATATAAAAATATTACATCTTTTGGCCATTCATAGACAAGCGAGAAAAAGTTGAAATCGTGAGTTGTATCAGTCCCATCAACTATGTCTCCAATTGCAGCGATATGGAGAATGAATTGTGATAGATACGTTGTGGGCTTCGCACTTAATGGACCAAATAATCTCTTCCCCATATCTTTCATATCATAAGCAACAGACTGCATATTAGTATCTTCAGTTGGTGAGCTCAACACTCTTTGTTTAACAGTTTTTAGCCCAAGCCCGAGAACGCCATCCTTGTCAAAATTCAACAGCACTTTTTGGTCTGCATATGGACCATCCCCTTTACTGAAATTCGGTTCTGTTTCTTCATCAGCAATAGCCCGTGCTAGATTATGAAGCTTACCTAGAATGTCATAGGAAAAGGTGCTTTAGAACTTAGAAGCACAAGAACATACCTTTTTGATACTACTATAAGAAAAACAGTGACAGTAAAAGACTAGCCATCCCATATGAGAAATAAGAATTAAAGGTACCACTCAGAAACTGTCGCTTGCCCTTGTGAGCATCTTCAATCATCTGATGTAGCATAGCAAGAGCACGTTCCCTCTGTCCTTGTCGATGGGACTCCTTAGTTGATGAAAGAATAATCTCCCCAGCCAGAATAGCCTGAAGAGCTGATGGATTTTCCTAGATATGCGGCAAGGTCAACAGCACACAATTAATTGTTTGTTAAGCATGCATTACTAATTACGGACCCAAAGAGAATAGATAATAGGATCAAGAATGATATTTCAAAGTACTTTAATAAAGAAAACAGAACGAAAAAAAGGCATAAATAACTATAAAGATAGCAATTAATAATTTATTTATTGAGACTCTAGCAGATGAAAGTAAGATAAAAAATTAGCCCAAAAAGCAAAGCAAATTTACAAAACAAGGTTTTTCATATTTGTATCATCAAATTCTTTGAACAAGAGATCACTTATTTTTTTAGGGTAAAAGGAAAAATCAAACAAATTTCAAACTGTAAACTTTCTTGCGTCTGATAAAACATGCATTTTTGCCAAGTGATCTTATCCTACACTATGATGTCCTATATGTATGGAAGAATATTGTAGATCTGGCAGGCATTACTTCAGATACCCCAAGAGATTATTTTTCCATAAATCCTTCCTAAGTATTAACTTGTCTGGAACATCATTCTAGAAGTTTAAACTTTAGAAATCGTTTATTTCCTAATAAATGAAAATTAGAAGATTATGAATTAAATGCAAGATCATCTAAGAAACTATACATGTGCTAAACCTAACTTAATGTTACAATGAACGATTATTAGTAATTATCCTCAAGAAAAGTCAAGCTCATTTCCCTTCAGCTAACAACAAGTTCCAATCCATCAAATGATATTTAAAACTTTACCTGTTCCAAGAACTCTTGTAAACGCTTGAGGATGCGCCGAGCAACAGATATAACAGCCACTTCACAGATCTGATCCCAGTAAAAGGAGCCCATCTTTGGAGAAGCTCCAGGATATATCTCAGATAGCATAACCTGTGCCTGCAGATATTATAAGTGCATGCATAGTGTAATATCAGAACACCCTACATTTACCAGACAGGAGAGCTAGGATGAAAAAATAAGATAAAAAGAGGTAGAACAAAAGAAAATTCCAAGAAAACTTTTAGAATCATAGAAATTTACGGAGCTTAGCAGACTTAAAGCATTTGTAAAGAGTAAAAACGATTTTTTTCTTTCCATGTGCTTGTGACTTACAAGTTCATTACTAACCAAGGATGACACCTGACTCCTGTTCTCTAGAGATACTTAAATCCTACTCAATGAAGTAGCATCATATCTTTTTGAACACACTGAACAGATGTTGTGATGAGAACACGGACCACATGGATGGTAAAGAAAATGTTGAGTAGGACCCAACCAGCAACAAAGGGAAAATCAGAAAAAAGAAAGGCAGACCTATAGTTTTGGTTGTGCAACTATACACTACAAAAGTTATTTAAGAAAATTAAAACTAACATGCTTGGGAGCAAAGAATTGCCATGGTTAAAATTTAACAAACAAAAACTTCAAAACCATCAATAGGTGAGCATTACCTGATCCAGAAGCTGCTGGGACATATTGGCAGACCTTGCAGAAGTTGCAGCAACATCAATGCAAAGAAGAACCTGGCGGGATATCAGTATATATTAATAATCATTAAGGCCATAGAAAGCAGAATATAGAGCTGTGCCTGGAGAACTTACAGCAGCCAAAGAACCTAACTGACTGCGCAATGAGGAAAAGTCCAGATCTTGTACTGCAGAAGTTCCATCAGCAGCGCGTGACACAGCATCTTCTACCTGGAGGAAACCAAGCACATCAAACTTGGATGAATTAGAAAAAACTGGAAGTGGAAAAGGAAAAAAAAAGCATGATAGGCCCTTTTTGAGATTACATTAGCAAAAACGAACGGAAAACAACACCAACAGAAAAACTTTTACTGCATGAACAAATTAAAGTATTATCATGCACCTCAAAAAGGATAATCAGCTTTAAGGACTTATTATTCCAATTCACAAAAGGCACAACTAGACCCATTAGATCCAGTAAGCAATGACGTGGGCAACAAACTATCACCCAGCTAATTAAGATATAATTTATACCAAGCACAATAACCAAGAGACAGAATAGCAAATTTCTACATCAATCATAAAAAGGTATGGTTGTTCCAACCAAAAGGGCATTAGGACAGTAAATTTGATAAGCAAAGCTAAATTATATAGTACCTGTTGAGGAATCACTAATCCTGAAACTTCGATCTAATAGGAAAAGGCATAACAATAATTTTTGAACTCTAATCCATCTCTTCACATGCATGAGAATCAGTTTTTATTTTATAAGCTATCTTTCTATCTCAACGAAGATGATCAAAATTAATTGATAGACCTGTCAAGCGGGTTCAGAAACGCAAACAAATTTAGGGTATGTTTGGGATTGAGGTACTGACTTTGAAACTACAACTGTTGTGGGATGGACTCACAAAATGTCAAATGTTAGTGAAAAAAATAAGTAGGTTCTACTAAAAATTACCCTTTTTCCAGCTTTACTTTCAAAATTAAGTGGAAGCCAACAGTGCCAGACATATCCATTAATTTGAGGGAGCTCAAGATTTAAACGAAGGTGTAGTAAAAATGGCTTTAATAACATGTCCGGTAATCATTAATCCTAACAGCTTAAGTCAACAAGAAAGGGCTCAACCATGATATTTAAACTCTACCAACACTAAGCATAACACGGATACAATAACCTTTATTCACTCACATAGGATTTAGCATCTACAGTTAGCTAAAATACATTTAGCTACAAAAACTAATCAACCAAAGTACGAAAATCATAATGTTAAAGCATCATAAGAAGGTTATGAAGCGACAGTATGGATCATACAGATGCTCTTCTGAATGTACTATCTACCCATTCGGCCAATTCAAGGGTAGCTCTGTCTTCTGCGGATAATGAAAATCGATGTACAGCCTCTTCCCCAATGTCATATTTTGCTCTTAGCATGCAGCTGCATTTTAAAAGAATACCAATATTCTACGAACATTAGATGATCAGTAAACCAACCCACAAATGTAAGAAATTTCTGAGGAAAGAAAAGGTTCCTGCAACAGTATTAATAGTCTTTTTATTCGTAAGAAACTAAGAAAAATGTATTAATAAAGGCAAAAAGTTAGGAGCAGCTTATGTGGAATAGATCCACATAAGAAAAAGACATAGTGTTAAATCATATATCTCTGACTATTTCTTAACACACATAATTTACTCTGTTGCAGATATCTAAAATGGTACAGTAGCAGTAGTAATAGGCACAGCCTTTTTTTTTTTTTTTCTTTTTGTCATAAAAAACTAGGTGTATAATGACAAAAAAATCAGTACATCAGTAATATGGACCAGCTACCCATAAAGTAAACAAAAATCCTAGGGAGGGCAAACAGAAACTACACAAAAAATTCCTGAACTAGCAAAATCCATGATGTACAAAGAGTATCCACCCACACCAGTGCAAGAGTGGACCAGCCTATACAGCCTTACACCAAAACCACCTAGATGAATGAGGAAGAAAGAAATTATCAGAACTCCTTAGAGGTCAAAGTCCAGATGAAAGCTAAGAGACAGACTGCATCCCAGAAGCCTCCAATACTGTCAACTCTTTTGTCCTCAAAAATACAATTAATTCTTTCATACTTGCTACTAATGGCTGTGCCTATTTCTTTCTTAGGCACAGCTGTAATTACATGCAAGAGGGCTGTGCCCACATGCTGATGGAGCTCTCCAGGAGTTCTTGCCACTTTCAAGTTTCAATGATGGAGCTATGCGGAGTTCTCTAGATTGTCAACCTCTCATAGAAACAAAAACAATTTTTGCTCTCAGAAAATATGCAAAAGCTATCACCAAATAATTTAACAATGCAGGTGATGAAGCCATAATTTTTGCCAGATGTTTTTTGGTATTACTGTTCTCTTCACTGGGATTCATCGAAATTTACTAAAGGTTAGCACTCTGCTCCAGCACGCTCAACAGTGGTAATAACCTATGGTCTAGTTTACAGGAAGGTAAATAATGAACACAAGTTTATATTTTAAAAGACCCAAAATGTGCACTCTTAACACATGTTCTTGTGAAAAGGAAGATGTCTGTAAAATAAAATTACCACCAAGGACAGAATACACTAGAAAATCATATGCTACTGCTTCACAAAACAGAATTCACATTAACTAACAGACTCTGTGCATAACATGATATAGGACTAATTGATTGTTACATCATTCATATCGTTTCAAAGGTAAGTGATTCAACTCACAGATTAAGTAGCTGGGATGGAGCTGCTCGTAGCACAGTCAATGCTTCTTTCCAACTCCATTGGCGTTCAGATAATGGAAGTAGACGTTGCAAAATTGATAGCCGCCATTCCCAATCTTCAATGAAACGTTTAGCAACTGATATTCTCCAGTCTAATGCCTGCCTTCCACCCACACTTGTACCATCATTTTGTTCAGTTATGGTTAACGGAAGATTATGATGCAGTATATCTAGTAGCAACTTTGTGAATGATATAACCATTTTGTTTCCCCCTTCACATGTATCAAGATCAGAATGTTCCCAGGCACATGCAGAGGATTCACAATAGCTTCCTGGTGAAGCACAATGCGTCAAATTGAGAGAGATATCATCCATATGTAAAAGCGAGACCATAAGATTCACCATGAATATCTGTATCAGTGAATAGAATGAACATTATGTAACAACAGGAAATATAAAACCGAAGAACTAATTTCAAATATTAGGTGCCAGTACTTACATAAGCAGTAAGATATAAAAAAATAATTAGGCTAACAAAACTGAAAGAACCACCACAAGATCCCATGTAATGATAATTGAATCTCTAGTATATATGATCATCTAATGGATATAAGCTTTGTGAAAAACTCTTCCATAGATGGTATCCACCGCAAATCAACTGCTATAAACAACTTGTAACACTTTTTGCCAAGAAAAAATTATGTTTTTCGGGGATGCTTGGGGAACTTAACTTGTCATGCAGTAAATAAAAGAAACAAGGCCTCAACAACTTAAAATAGGAAAATGCTGCATATTCAAGAAAATCCAAATAACATATGACCTTGCGTGGCATGTTTGTTATAGCCTCCAAATGGTTCCTAAGATCTTTCAAATGGCATAAAGCTACTTGCTGATGACTTGCACTATCTTCACTCGTAGCTCTTTCCATTGCTCCTAGAGCAAAAATAGTTGATTCCAGAGCATAACGCATATGCATGAATTCGATATCTTGCATCCTAACCAACAGATAAAAAAAAAAAAAAAAAAAACACTATTATACAGCTAAAAGTGAACCCACAAGGAACATGATACCAACATAAAAAATAAAAAAAATATTTATATCGCCTCAGGTTCGCCCATACACTCCTGGTCAAAAACATTTATGCCCCAACCTTATGGGTACAATAACACTGATAGAATAATTATTCAGCAGGAAAGAAAAATACAACTGTATTAATATCCCATTTATATCCTAAATTGTGAAAAATATCAACCAACTAGAATCCTCAGCAAACAGATTTGACCCCATCTGAAATCTCCATGCAACATAAGATTCAGTTATGAGAGAATTATTCATTAAGCTTTAGACATATATTAATGAATACATCTCTTTCATTATTTATGTTTAACAAATACTGTCACAAAAATTCAAAGTGCATCGATCTACTCATTTACAACTTGAGTCCTCGTCAGTGCCAAAAAAGTGGCGCCATTTATCTGGCTCTAACACAAGTTCAGTTCATAGTGCCAGGAACCCTACCATGTAACATGGAAAACAAATAAAAAACTTAACAAACATGAACCACATCTATGACCCATCTACACATTCACCATTAATAAACTACAGCAGCACTAAAATGCATACCAGCATCATACTGTGATAACATCTATGAACCAAAGTTGCATCTCCATTTACACTTTGATAGATTTAGGCATTCAGCCAGACACATTCTAAAATTTGAATCTCTCATCATACACACCTCTTCCAGGCTGCTAGATCTGAAGAAATCGGCTGCATGCTAATCAATTCAATAGCATCCCGAAATTTCATTCCTGGAACAACATCAAATAGTACCTGCAGCAAAGATATCCAGTTGCAAACGATAAACCAATTATCAGATGTTACAATATAGGACAAGGGCATTGCACTCAGAACCACGAATCCTTTGTACAACTATATCAATCACCAAACAGAGGAAGTGCATTGTTTTGCAAATGTCCAGTCAACTTTTCAGATATTAAAACCTTATTCTCAAATTACTGGATCACTTTCTTTGTTTCTTTTATGCCTTAGAAACTTGGTTTAATAAAGACCACCATTGCTTTAAACCTATGAGTTATTGCCATAAGCTTAAGTGCGCGCGCGCACACACACACACACATGACAGAACAAGCTTTATAACCACTGAAAACCAATGCTGGTATAGAATTTATAATGGTTCAAATGTATAAGTACTTCTCAAATACCAGTAAGTAACATTTCGCTCGTTTCTTTTCACTTCTCTTTTGTTTTCTATCACTTCCTAACTTCATTTGAGTGACTTCTAAGTTCTTGTTATTTAATTTTAAAATTTCATAACCATGTCTAAATTTGTGAATTCAATAGCATGTAGATATTATCTTTTTGTTCATTTTCCCTAGTCACTCAATTAAATCAATCAACAATCCCCATTAATCCCATCCCAAAACTTCATTCAGATAGCTTACCATGAGCCATATCCCACTACCACTCACCCAGTAAACCTTTTCTCATTAGACTCCACAGCCAACTCCCAGACATGTAAACTTAGAAAATTCAATGGTATTATAGGAACTAGTTAAACTTGCACATTCTCCACAACTATTCAATTTGATATTGGTGTTATTCAAAACTTGCAGGACCATAACCACAACGGGTGGGGTTGAGTAGTGAAACCTTGGATACAATATGAGGTCAGGGCTCAAATCCCTTAAGGGCCACCTACCTAGGATATTAAAAGTCCACGAGTTTACTACTTACCAAGGTTGTATGGTCTGGCTGCAGTCCCCAGTTTAGAACTAAATGAATACAAAAAGTTTGAGGGATTTACGGATATCAAAAAATATAAAACAAAAAACTTGTTAAGCCAGAACCCTGTTAATGTATTTATGGACAAAATAATAATAATAATAATAGCAATAACCATAATAATATAACATAATATAAGGCTGCTTCGTTCCCCAAAAGATATTTTTATTAGATAAGTATTGTTGTAAATAACTTTAAATGTACAGGTGGTTTCCAACCAAATGCAAATTGTAAAATTTCACTGAGATGGGTAAAATGCTTTGCTTTAACCTTAGAGAGGAGAAAATATTACCCGAAGAGGACTTTGGGCAGAAAGTCTTTCCAACACAAAGTTTTCAACAAAAGAATCTAGCTGAGTATCTTCACTTCCAAATGTTGCTTGCTCCTTTCCAGACAACAGCATGGAGAATTTTGAATTCCATGATTGACCAGAATTAACACGGGCAACAAAAGAGGCCAGATCGAGCTGATAACATAATAAATCACATAGGTGTTCCAGACAAGATGTCTGTAGAAGGAGAGAGAAAAAATAGCTCTTTTATTTCAAGCATCCTTTATACATACAACAAAATAACACAAGAAATCATTCACCATGAGAATTTTAGAAAACAGGAATTACCTCATCTGACTGATTTCTATAACGGGAAGATTCCTCTAGACGATAAACTAGTGACTTGCTTGTCCACAACAGCTGCATTAATTTTCTACGTTCTGTTGTTTTACCAGACAATAGATCCCAACCCATGGCAGCTACCAGTGGCTGTAATCGGGGATACAACATAAGAATCTGCCAAATTTTCAAGCAAATAAGGTTCGTCATGATTAAAATTACCTATTATTAAAAAATTTTGTACAAAACAAATGATTATCTTGAATAATAGCATAAACATATATTTTCAAACTCACATATCAAATTTAAACAAAAAATGGACACATACATTGCTAGCTTCTTGAAGCTGCTCCCTCTTGACAGCAGAGAGGGCTGCATTCATGATGCATTCAAGCGAATGTAAACCAGAAACTCGAGCATAATGATACATGTCTCTCATGCACAAACTGATTATCGTATTAAAAGCCAAAGACTTAGCATTTAAATCTGCATCAGGTTTCAATTTTCCAACAAATCTTTGAAAACGCTCAAGTGGAGGCGGAATTTGGTTGTTATTTACACGTCTATATGTCTCAATCTCTTGAAACAACAACCCATCCTGAATAACCTGCAAAACACAACTAAATTTCTCGTAAAGATTACAAGATATAAAGAAATTAAGAATAATATCCAAACCTTGGTATTAATATACTACTAATGGACAGTCTAATCAATACAAGTGATATGTTTCAAACCATAGCCATATGACATCAGAAAAACCAACAAAATCAGAACTAAACTAAGGGTCCATTTAAGGACTTTACAAAATTAGCCAATTCTGATCTTTCCAGCAATAAAATTCAAATGAAGCCCTGCATGGACTAAAAATAGAGCAAAAATGTGTTCTAGCCATTACTTTATCAAAGAAGAAAATCCCAGTCTTCTTACAAAACAAGAAAATTTACTGACTGGACCTTTTACAGCAGAACGGGTTTGGGTTTTAACAAACATATCTCAAATTGTTTAGCAAGGCTAGCATGGGTTTAGAAAGTAACAAATGCATCATATAAGGGCATTAATCAGATGAACTCCTATCATCTCCCACTAGGAATTAAATAATAGGAGGCCTTTGGTGTGTGATGATCACATTGCTAATCAATAATTTTACCACTAGGACTACCTTAAGAAAATAAAATTAACAAACCTGTATCATTTGAACAAGATGCCTGCAATTAGAAGAAAGAGCTTCTTTGTAAATCAATAACAACTTTTCTTGCATAGCATGCCAGGTGTCAGCATATTCCTCCCTTTTGGACAGAACTCTCTTGAGGAGATCTTCCAAAACATTGCTATCATAAACAACAGAAGAAAAACACAAATAAATATCAAATAGAGAAAAATGATGCAAAATATGTTCATATGATTTGTCTAAACTACTAAAAATAAAAAAGAGGAAACAATATTATTATCCTGATATGGCATGCAAACTCCGAATATTAACCAGTTCTACCAACAATGTGTCCTACTAGAACATTGGCGCAGTAAAAAAAGAATTCCAAAGGTCATCATCGCACATGAAAAGGGACAACTGACATGCCAAGAAAGATAAAGCTTGTGAACCAGTCTACATTATTGATTATCCTTGGAACAAAAGGCAATATAACAATATTCATAATCTCAACCACTCTAGTATTCTTTCCAGAAATATGAGATCTAGGAGTGAGAGGTCTGATTGCACAGGATTTGTCATTGACAATTCACACAAGGAGAAATAGCTTCTTAAAAGAAAGAAAAGTGAATTTTAAATCCCCCCTGAGGGGGAGTAGAAGGAGGGTCACATGCTTCCAAACTGAAAACGAATTCTATGACCATTCTCTGTAATCTCAATTCTAACTTAAACTGCCTGGAGGTAGAGAGATAGCTTAAAAAGTAAAAACCGATTCTACGGGCATTCTGCCTAGTAGGAATACCCCTTTCATTCTTTTTATAAATGTATTTAGTTATCCCCGTTAATTTAGCAATGAGCGCAGTTATTAGTGAGAACCCAAACTCTCGGCTTTCCAGCAAATCTTGAAACAAGCCAATCGACCTCAATCCTAGGGAGTGAACTGGGTGCAGGAAATGGTTTCAGGTGAAGCTCACCCATCTTGTCTCATCTTAAGGGAAGGCCCAGGTGCAGAAGGAAGACTCTTTGTTCGGGTAGTTACCCTGCCTTGTTCTCAGTCATCTTAGGCGCAGTTGGTCAATCAAACTAATTACTCTAGTGATTTCCTAGTTCTTGTCATAGTCATAGCTGTTAGCCCCTAAACCAGCTCTTACTCTTTTGTTCCAGTTGTCAGTGACGAAATAGAAAGAGAAAAACATTCCATTTTGTGGTTTCATATTAAAGTTGCATCAATAAAGTTAGTTTATGAAGGCAAATCCATTGGACAATTTCAATATTCCTCTCTAATGGACGTACCTGAACCTCAAGCACAATAAATTGACTTTCATAAGCGCACTAGCCGACCAAGAGATCAGTGTTGTATTGCTAATGGATATGATACACTATTGTCAAATTAATTTCATAAAACTCAAAATTGCAACCTCCAAAAACAGCACAAACCAGGACTAGCAAACTAAGTAAGTGAAACTTGGAAAGCATTTTAAGATATACAGTCATAAAGTATTTACATCATTTATCAGCCTAATGCAACTCTATTCCTACCTTCAACCCTGGAATATAATAAAGAGTAGGATAGGTAATTACATTTAGGCTTATCTTCTTCCCTATTTGAGGGAGAGAAAAATGCATAATAAACAACACTATAACAACGCATCATCCAGTAACTTAATAGCATGAGCAAAATACTCCAGCATATAGTATTAGAGATGGACATACCGATACTCAGCCTCCTCCAATCCATAATTAAGGTGAAGAAAACGAATATGAGATATGGCCTCTTCCTCATCCCCCCTTTTTAGACACTCCTTTGTTGCATCCAAATGAGCTAACTGAACACTCCTCTGAATCAACCGCAGAACCCTTTTGTCCTCCTCCTCCGACAAATCCTCTCTCCGCACTATGGCACAATCAGAATCAAAATTCTCCCATCCTCTTACTTGCTTGTCTATATTCCAACTCAAAGCATCAAAAACATCCATGTACTCCAAAATTGCTTTCCTCAAACACATTAATCCCCTTTCGTCAATCAAAGCATTCACATTCCCATCTTCATTTACTTCTCCATCTACATTCACATTTATCTTTACACTTACATTTGGTTTCAACCTTTTCACACCCAACTCCATTAACCTATCCAAAACCATAACACAATCACTAAACTCAGTATTCACATCCCCAAAATCCTCACTTTTATCTAGCAACTTCACTTTCTCATCAAAACTCTCACCCTCATTCAAAACATCCTTCTCCTTCTCTTTCTCAAAACTATCTAAGTCAATATCCTTCCGCGTTCTTTTCAACACTCGGTCAATCAGCATCTGGACTAGTAACAAGAATTCCGACCTCAAACGCAGCGTATCGGGATCGAAATTCCATGTTGATGAAGTGGAGTTGTTGAATTGTAAAAGCTCGAGAGTTGAAAGGTACGCGAGGAGTGACGGGGACGGGCAGGAGGCTGACCAGAGGATGTTATCGAACCTTCCCGAGTTGGCAACTATAGTTTGGAAAACGGCGAGAGCTAGGTCAGGGTTTCGGGTGCGGAGAGCATGGATAGTGGCTCGCAGTGGCTCGAACTGGGCTAGGTGGAGGTGGTTCGCGGCTAGGCGCGAAAGGAGTTCGTTTTCTTTGTCCATGATTGTGAATTGCGAGCGTCGGATTGATTAATTACTTCATTTTGTTGATCCTAAATGGTTCCTTCAAGGATCAGTGAGGTAAGATATGAGAATGGAATAACTGTTGTTCTCTTCAGTTTTTTTGATAAGGAAGACACGGGGGCAACTGCAAATATATCTGACGTTCGTGTCTCAATTGTGATTGGTATTTGAAAAGGATAAATGGCATATTCACCCCAAACTATAGCAAAAATAACGTATTTATCCTTAATATAATACGAATTAACCAAAAATATTCACCGTTTATATAACGAATTCATTTTCTAAATAATCTAATTTTTAATAAAATCTAAATAATCTAATTTAAAATTTTTAATAAAAAATAATCTAATTTATTATTTTTAAATAAAAATACCTTTAATTTAAAATTTTATTTTCTAAATTATCTATTTTTTACTTTCTCATCTATCTAACCTAATCCTAATTTTTACCAAAAAAGAACTTTTCAAGCTTTTCTCATCGAAACCCACCGAATCCAAGCTACCCTTAAACCATCAACCATCACATCTCCGATCTTTATTTATAAGATATGTGAAAATTTAATTTTATTTGATTGATTATATATGTAAAAATGAGTTGTTATCAGGTATTTAATTTTGAAAATGAGGGAGGAATTGATTAAATGTAAAAGTATAGGAAGTGGGAAGAAGGTAGAAGAGCTGGAAAAAAGACGGAGGGTGGAAGGGATGGCGCACTGGAGCACGCTCCTGCATGCAATAGAGGGTGCCAATGGCACTCTCGATGGCGCGCAAGAGGAGGCGAGCTTACACGCCATCGAGAGTGTCATGTGGCATCGTTTTAAAAATATATATATTTTTTTAAAATTTAATAAAAATGAAACTAATTAAATTAAAAAGATTAGACATAAGTTTTTTATTAAACATTTATAAAATATAAAATATTAGATTTGTATTAATATACTTAATATAATATTATATAATTGAATTTTATTAAATATTTATAATAATTCAATATAATGTTTAATTATTATATTATATTAGAATATAATTAATATTAAAATTTTATTAAT
>JAVXUL010088604.1:0-23380 GCA_035590515.1 Trichilia minutiflora | reverse complement strand
CTCACTTTAATAGGCCCCACACGAGCCTAGGATCACACCCATAACCCCATGAAACATGAAATAAATGCAGATGCATGAATGGAAGATGTAGGAAATGATAATTATACCCTCGGGGTGAGGTACGGATCGTTACATTGTCTCTCCTCCTTTGATGCACTATCAGATATGGTTGTAGGTATCGAAGAGTCAAGAACATAGGCTAGCCTTTCACACGTTAAAACTATTTTATGTGTGCGCAGCTAGTCAGAAAAATTCTCAAAACCATTAAGTTTTTCAAATGTAAGTATAGTAACAAGCGGATTATGTAATGCAAACATGTTTAATCTGTATTAAAACACACCAAAAAAATTAAAAATGATTATTATAAGCATTAATAAATTTAAGAAATAAAATAAATTAAATCTTAAATTACTCCCACTATTTTAATCAAAATGTATAAACCCTTTAATATGCAAATAGGAAAATTAATTACATTATTTTCTAGTGAGTATTGGAATCCCAATTAACTTGAATAACATAAGCTTATGTGACACAACAACGCATGTATTCCTTAATTAGATAGATAACTCTTATCAATTGTAACACTGATCATTTTCAATATTATTCAGTCTCTAAAGTTTTATGACTTTATATGACATACCAAATCACAAATTTCAGTTAAGTGAAATCAACATTTCTTATGAATCAAGTTTCATCATACAACCCTTATGTGACATAACAAACTTATATGACTACACTCAGATCAAACATCTCATGTAAATGTATTAATTTCTAACGATAAAAAAACAGGCCTTGTGTAACACAACAAATCACATCTCGTTGTTGAATTCAATAAATACATAAATATTGGAAAGGCTATGTTAAAACTTTCAATTTAACATTATTACTTAATATTATCTATAAAAGGGGTTTATAATTAATTAGGTCTCATTTTAATTATACATGTTTATAACAATTATAAAACATGCTTATGACATTCATAATTACCTACATCAACATGTATAGTAAAATTAGTTTTATAAATAATTCATATAATGCAAGGGCATTTACTTTAGGTGATGTATGTGTACAACACTATAAAATTATTATACATCACATGCACTAACAATTTTCATTCATGTTTATTCTCTCTTAACACTCAAGTTTAACATATATCTTTATACATATAAATGCAATAACTCTTAGTACATTCAATAATATCATAAGAAATAATTTCGTAGAGAACAAACATAACATGTACACTAATTAAGCCATTTTGGTCGATTATGCACAGTCGATAACTTTTGTCACAACATTTCCATAAACCATCCAACTCATGAATGAACTTTTAAAAACATAATTTGATGCCAAATTTGACCTATAAGGATAATTTGGGTGATACATACCGTATATGAAATAATTCTTTGGAAAATTACTCAACAATTAAATAATTGTGCTACTTACTCCGATCATCGAAAATGTGACCTATATTCAGTATCCAAAATTTGGACACCTAATATACATTTAAAACAAACCCTTATTGACTCAAAACAACAATCAAAATAATTTTGAACCATTGAAAAAAATTTCGGTAGCAAGTTATAACAAGAAAACAAAAACTGTCTATTTTTTTCGACCAATAAAGGACTATTTTTGCACATTCATTTTTGGGACCATGCAACATCACTTAAAACCCAAAATTTTTAATTTTGAAACACTTTGGATGCATTATAAAATGATCACAAAAACAGGGTATAAGGTCGTGGCAAACACTCCCAATCATTTCACATAAACTTGGCCTACCAAAATCGAATTCAACCGATTTTTCGTCAAGATTCAAGCTCAATCAACATCATCTCATCACATATCCATACACAACTCAATTTTTAGCCCCTAAGCTCTGATACTAATGTAAGATACTAGCATGCCATGTTTCTTAAAACATAAAAATAAATTTGCATGCCATGGATCTAGGAATTGAATAGCATATTGATGAATTGAATGCTTACCTTTTTGCTTATCACCCTTACTGCCTTTTTTTCAGTTTTTTGAAGCTTGAGAGGATCAAAATAGATCCTCCTCTATCTTGTGATGTCCTTAGCTTGCTTTTTCCTTTATTGCCTTTGTTAGATTTAATCAAAACACTTTGATTCAACCTAGGTTTTTCTAACAAACCCTAGGTTTTCAACTCTTGGAATTTTGATTTCAACACTTGAAATTGCTTAAACCTAAGTCAAGATCACTTCACAAGGTTCTCAAAACACTTTTGAATTGAAGAAAAATGATCAAAAATCATTAATCTTGGAACTATGAAAGTGATGATCAAAGAGAGCAAAAATTCCCAAATTACTTTCTTTTTTTACTTAATTAAAGAAAATAAAATATATTTTCCATATATATATTTTTCTAATTTAATTAATGATTAATTAAATTAAATATATGAAAAACATATTCCCAAATGGATGGACAAAAATCAAACACATCATATGTGTTGAGGTGTGATTATGAATGTAGCTGTTGCATCATCGGATCCTCATCAGAGAAAGTTGATGGCTGGATCCTTGGATGCAGGGCTTCACCTTCAAGTTCCTACAAGATAATAACACCTTTGAAGTCACGTCGAGAGAGATTTTTGATGAAAAAACTCCGATGCCTAAGTCAAAAATTGTGAAAGAAAATATGGTAAATTTCGACAAGCAAATCGGAACTAAATGTGAGAAACAAGGTTCCTTTATCAAGTGTGGAGAAGAAGAAAGCGGAGAAAAATACCAACAAGGAGTCTAAGAAGAATGCCAAAAATCCCCCCTAAAATCCCCATTCTTCGTTGAAGAACCCCCTTTTTATAGCGCCTTGGTGATGGTGACTAGGCATCGGAGAATGGGAATAATGGGACTCTTATGTCTTTGGACAGTGTGTAGCCATATTCTATTAATGTTTCAACTGATATTTCTGTAAATCTCATATCTACTACTATCATATTGTCTGAAAATGGACGGAGGATAAGACAGGTAGCTCTTAGGACAGGGTATCTATTTTCATTATAGGGCCTACTATATCAGTAATCATTCTCATTTTCAATAGTATGAGTGTGTGACTGGGGGTTCTCTGGTCGAGGTTGCCTGTACATTGATGAAGAGGAGATGTTTTCCCTGAGAGGCTGTTGTAGTTATAAGACTGATCCTGTACTTTCTGGGGGATGCATGGGTCCATCCTGGGGTGACACGTACTTTTTGAGGACTTCGGCTGCTACCTGCCCGAAGGCTTCAATTGCTGGACACCTGAAAGCTCGGACAGGTCCCTAAGTCCCTAGGGTAAATAGCCTGAGGGTTGTCGGATGCCCCCTGTGGGTGGGTGGGTATGTGTTTCCATGAGAGGTCGACTCCTTGAGACCAGAGGCCTGATTCTCCTGAGAGGTTGAAATACCTGGGACGGAGGTGCCACGTTTTTCCTTAACAAGATCTTATGTGTCACTCGTATATTTTTGGTGAACATCCAGTCCCTAGTTTCTAATATAAGACTTACAAAGTGCGCACTAGAAACTCATGGTCGAATTAATCTGGCTTCTGGGGAAGAGGATTTCACTGGACCTGAGACGGACTTTAACTATGAAGGAGATCTGAGACGGTTAGGGCACTTCAGAAGTTACTTCGTTGCTGAAAACCATACTTGACGGAGCTGTTAATTGCTTGGTGATGTGTCTTCTCAATACTCTTAACTCTTCTTTATTAAATGCTGTTTGTTAGGAGTTATATCACATAGCTATCCTTGAGCTTGTGTCGCTTCGTGCTTTGAGAAAATTTGAACACTCGACTGTAAATAGGCCACGTGTTAGAACCCTGATGACTGGTACTCAACCGTTCCTCGAGCTACGAAAACATTAAAGGGGCTTGGGCATGTGGCCATCCCCTATTTGTTTAGATCGACGATAAAGATCGATCTTTCCTCACTATAAATACCCCCCTTCATCAGCTATCATTTTCACTTTTCTGCCTTCTGCGAAAGCTCTACTTTGACCTTGGTGCTATCTCACTCTCTTTCTACTTCTGATTCTCGTTATTCTTAGTTCAATTTCTGCTTCTGCTCCCTTGTCCTCTGTTCTCTTTATGTATTTGCAGGTGTTGGTGCTCAAGCTTTTCTTTGTGTTTTGCTGGTAGATTCATTGCGTCGGTTAAAAAGGTAAAGGGTTTGGGATCCGTTTTAGTTTCTGAAGATTGTCAAGCCTTTATGCATTTTCCTGTGGTCAGAAAAATGATAGATAGAAGCAAACTCTCAAATACCACCATCAATGATCTGGAAAAGGCTAAAGATTCTATCAGGACCCAAGAATCAAGTGAAGATGGAAGGGATACTTTTGAGCAGGCTCAGGCTAGGGGGTCAAATGAAGCGGACTCATTCGTCTCAATAGTAAATAGGCGGACCTACTGGCCTACAGGTAGGCTTTTGATATTCCAGACAGCGTGCAGCTGAGGGTACCTTTTGAAAATGAGGTCCTGAGCGACCTGGCACCAGGAGAAATGGCGTTTAATAAAGAGCATTTACTACTTGGGGCTCGTTTTCCCGACAAAGGTACTTCATCATGCTCTTTGAAGCCTTTGGGATCCCTCTCTACCAGTTTACTTTGAATAGTTGGAGGATCTTGAGCAATTTGTTTGTGTTGTGTTTCTTCAAGGAGAGTCCTTTCTCGACTTCAGACAAAGTACTGCACTTGTATTCCCTTAGGAAGAATACCAGCCAGTACCCCAGGTGGTACTTTTTTCAAGTTTATGGCAGGTTCTAGTCCAGAGTGAAGGGCACTCCTTCCTGTAATAAGGATTGAAAAGATTGTTGGTTTATTGTCAGCGAAGATTGTACCAAGCCTTCTCCATGCTCCCTTCCTCCCCTTTTTCAAGAGTCTGGTACGTATACGATAAATACTTTGCTTTTTACTGGGGAGGGGACTATATTGACACTGGCAGGTTCTTTATTGTAGTTGTGGGGAGGCATCAGGCGGATATCCCGGTAGGTGTCACGAACAAACTCTTAGAGCTTTCTATTATGGATATAAAGCAACTGCTGAGCGTGAACAGTTTGATGGCCTCGAGGTTGACATCCAAGGCAGTATCTATAAGTGAGTTCTTTAAACTGAGGGGTCAGATGAATAAAATTATCTTCTTACTCAAATCGCTCTTTCTAACTGGCTTTTTATCCTTTCAGTTTGACAGCTAACCATGTCTTTCTTGGTGTAGAGGTAGAAACCAAAAGGACTCTAGTGGATAGAAGGAGGGCCACCGATGTCCTAAGGGGTATGCTTTTCAAAGGGGTCCTAAAAGTTGACCTCAAGTCAAAAATCCCAGGTGACAAAGAGAAGGGGCCAACAAAGGTGGGCCCTAAGAAGACTCCTGAAAAGGAGGGAGGGAAGAAGAATGATCGCCCTAAGGAGAAGGGCATTTCCTTTAAGGAGTCGAGGGAGGAAACAGGGAAGCGTCCTCAAAAAGTTGACCCAGCTCTGGCTAAGGATAAGGGAAAAAGGCCTATTGACAAAAGCCAGGCTGAGGCGAGGAAAAAGAAGAGAGCTGACCTTCTGTCCTGCCCGATTAACAGTTAGTCAAAGAGGGTCCCAGACTATATGGAGGGTACAACAGTCCTTCAGATCTTAGGATAAAACATACAAGAGGCCTCAGGTCAGTGTCAAAAATAGCAAATCAACCCAAAAGGGGTTTCGAGTAGTCAATCATCAGGCTTAGGGGCTGGTGGAGGTGAGGGACAAAGGCAAGAAGATCCGTCTCTTTTATGATAGAGCACCCGTTTCTGGCTACCAAGGAAATCGCCGGGGATATGGATAGGATTTTGGTGGAGGATCTCCTTGAGGATAAAAAGAAGAATTTTAGGTATCTTCTTCTCCTAGTGAATTCTGTCTGGGAGGTAATCTCACCCAAGAGAGGCGAGGATATGGCGAATGTGCCTTTGGAAGAGGCTCTCAATTAGCTGAGCATCCTCTCGCACCAGGTGAGTCCTTCTCTCCCCTAAGTCTTGGTAGTTTTTCTTTGTTTTAGATATACTGACCACTGTCGTGTCTTTTCTTGATCTAGAATACCTACATGCTAAACCTCTTCATAAATGACTTTAGGAACGCCCTCGTTCTCAAGAAATAAACGTTCGATACAGTGAAGAAATTGGAGAAGAAGGCTCAGGATTTGATTACGGCTACCTAGGAGAAGGCTGTCAGGGAAAGAGAAGAGCTGACGATCAGGATTTCTGTCCTGGAAGGGGAGAGGACTAAGTGGCTTAAAAAGAAAGAAACCATACAGAGAAAGCTGTCGACTACTGAGACTTGGTTTCAAACCCTGAAGGTCGAGAATGACCTTATCAAGAGGGTTAGGCGAAGGGTTACTGGTCAGTTCAATAAGCTAAATGAGCTGTACCAGACCCTGAAGGAGGAAGATACTCATTTGAAAGAGCAATATTCAATAGTCTTGTCAGATCTGATGAGGTCGGATAACAGGATAAAATTTCTGGTAGAAGAGCTTCGAGTTTGAGGAGAGGAGCATAAGAAATTACAGCAGTCCTCAGAGGAGCAAATGAAAAAATTAGAGGAGGTACCAGCTCAACTCGCAGATCGATATGATGAGAGAGTTGATGAGGGCGTAGACCTGACAAATCATCTTTTTCTTCAGGAGTAGCTAGACCTGGATTTGCATTAATTATTCGACCAACTGGGTGGTGACGTCCTAGGAATTTCTGGGACCCGTCCTTTAGACGATGCTCCTGTGGTCTAGGTGAGAGATATGGCTGCTAATGAAAGAAGACTGAGAGACGAGGTTCGCTCTGTTAATGCAATAGAAGATCTTTCTATGGCAGCCACCGAGGGTATCAAACCACTGGTCCCTCAGGATAAAGAAGATGCTCCCTCTCTTTCTCGAGTCGATCATGACTAGAGGTTACCTTAGTAGGAGAGGGGGAAGAAAATCCTCCTGCCCCCCAGACGAACAATGAAGAAGCCCCTTCTGCTCCCCGAGTCAAAGATGTATCGGTGGAGATACTAGATTGATGGCGAACAGGACCTCCCCCCGAGTACTTTAGGACTTTAAACATTCTTTGTAAAAATTCACTTGATGTTTTGCCCTTAGGACTAATTCTTTTGTATGCTCATGATACTTTTACATACACATGTACTCTTCCATCTCTTCATTAATAGAAAGAAAGTTTGCTAATTTTTGTGTGTGTTATCCAGGCCAATCTTTCTTCCTTCCTTAATCGATTTTTGAAGAAGCTTAATTATGATTTGAGCATAAATCAGCTAAGTGAGCATAGTTACTGACCGTGTTTCAAGAGTGGCCATAAATATCTCAGGGTTTAGAGCTACATTTGGAGAGCTTTTGAGCTTAACTCCACTCGAAGCCCTATGAGCAATTTTGACTAGGGTCAGGGGTCTTCGGATGTCTTCATTTGAAAAGTTTTAGAGCTTGACTCCATCCGAGATCCTAGGAGCAACTTCAACTAGGGTCAGGGGTCTTCAGGTGTTAAGGTTAATTACAACGTTGAGAAAACTTCAGGCTGGTTCTAAAGAATTTTAGAGCTCAGGGCCAACTATAGCACCAAGGTAGAACTCGACTAAGGCCAGAGAATTTATAAGGCTTAAAGCCATTCTGAACTCTAGGAGATGACCTGATGTGACCAAGGTTTACCACGCCTTAATACGAATCAAGTCTTAGACTCTTAGGATGCCTGATTCGGGCTAAAGGCTTACGGTACCTAGGATGGACAAGATTTTTAATTCGACTAGTGTTAAGGAATTTTAAGAGCCGTGGCCAACCATAACACTAAGAGGGGACCTGACACTATCAGAGTTTACTACGCCTTAACACAAATTAGGTCTTACACTCTCAGGATGTCTGACTTAGACTAAGAACTTATGGGACTTAGAACGGGTAAGATTTTCAACTTAACTAGTGTTAAGGAATTTTAAGGCTCACGGTCAACCTTAACACTAGGAGGGGACCTGACATGATCAGGGTTTATCACGTCTTAATATAAATCAAGTCTTAAACTCTCAAGATACTTGACTTGGACTAAGGACTTATGATACCTAGGACAGACAGAATTTTTAATTCAACTAATGTTAGGGGATTTTAGGGCCTGCGATTAACCTTAACACTAGGAGGGGACTTGACACGACCAATGGTTATCACGTCTTAACACAAATCAAGTCTTAAACTCTCAGGATGCCTGACTTGGACTAATGATTTACGACACCTAGGACAGACAAGATTTTTAACTTAACTAATGTTAGGGGATTTTAGGGCTCGCGACCAACCTTAACACTAAGAGGGGACTTGACACGACCAGGGTTTATCACGCCTTAACATAAATCAGGTTTTAAACTTTCAGGATGCCTGACTTGGACTAAAGATTTATGGCACCTAGGACGGACAGGATTTTCAATTCAACTATTGTTAGGGGATTTTAGGGCCTACGACCAACCTTAACATTAGAAAGAAACCTGACACGACTAGGGTTTACCACGTCTTAACACAAATCAGGTCTTATACTCTCAGGATGCCTAATTTAGACTAAAGACTTGCAGCACCTAGGACGGATAAGATCAATTCAACTAGTGTTAGAGGATTTTAGGACTCGCAGCCAACCTTAACACTAAGAGAAGACCTGATATGACTAGGGTTTATCACACTTTAACACAAATCAGGTCTTAGACTTACAGGATGTCTGACTTCGACTAAGGACTTACGACACCTAGAACGAACAAGATTTTTAATTCGACTAGTGTTTAGGGATTTTAGGGCTGGCAGCCAATCTTAGCACTAGGAGGGGAATATAAAAGCAACAGAGATTCTGGGAGATGCTAAGAAGGATTCAAACATTCTGTTTTATTCACATAAGAGAAGACATAATACAAGCAAATGTTATGAATTTACAAGTTCGCCAATCTGAGGAGAGGCTCTCTCAGGTGTAATACTTTCTTAGCACCTTCGTATTCCAGGCTTTGTTCAGGACATTGCCATTGGGTTAGGCTAGCTTGTACATTTCAGATTGACTGCCCGAATCACTTAGTAAGGACCTTCTTAGTTAACGCCCAGGGAGCCCTCAGAGGCTATCAGGGTGTTAAGGATAATCCTTCTGAGAACAAGGACTTCTTCCCTGAAAGGTGGTGGCTTGACCCTTCTGTTATAGGATTGAGACACCTTTTATTAGTGGGCAGCTGTCCTTACTAAGGCCTGATCTCTTGCCTCTTCCCGTAAGTAAAATTCAAGGCATATGACTTGCTGATTTTCTTCCTCATTAAAGTGGGAGGAGCAAAACGTTGGATCATCCAACTCAGCCAGAATGACTGCCTCGAAACCATAGGCCAGGAAGTAAGGGGTTTTTCCAGTGGCTACCTTGACAATAGCTAGATATGCCCGCAAGACCTCCAAAAGTTCTTCTGCCTATTCTTCCTAAGATGACCATGATATAGTCTGGTCCCTGATTATTTTTATCTTTCCAATGCTGCCTGGCTCCCAGGAAAATATGTGGAGAATCCACAAAATAGTTAATGAGGTAATTATTTTTAACTAGTACCTTGATCTGATTTTACTGATCCTTAAATTGATCAGTCGTGTGATCGCCCTCCTTGTGAAATTCACAAAATTAGCCCTTGTTTTTCTTGGGTACTTTTACCTTTATACTCTGAGGTTTTGGTGTTAAGAGTCCCCCATTCCTGACATACTCATAAATTTCTGACAGGGGAGTTTTTAGGGGCGTAAACTCTTGGGCAGCTACTTGTTCTATTCTTTTGGGAGGATCTCTTACTGGAGGGAGTCTTGGGGGTCTTTCGTCCTTACGTGACTCAGAGAAATATTCTCCTTGGCCCTTGTCAGTTTTGTCTATGCCTCTCCTGTCGTACCTGGGGTTCCTATAGTAATTTTCCCTTATCCTTCTACCGAGCGCCCCACAGAGGTTTTCTCTTGCCTAGGGCCACTCTAGTCTCTTCCTTTAGCCTTAGGAGCATTTTTTCCTCTATTTTAATTTCTTTGAGCAGCTTATTCCGGGCCACCTCATATGTGTTTACGACACGTCGGTGGATAGCATACTAGACCTTGTCCACCTAAAAGCCTTTTTTCAATCCTTCTAACGTTAGAGGGTGGCAATAGGCACCCAACTCTATTACCTCTTCATGATATCTCCTGACAAAGCCCTTCAATGTCTCTGTAGGGACCTGGCGTATGATTAGCAAGGTGCTCAGGCTTCGGTTATTGACTATTGTCCCCTTAAACTCATTTTCGAAGAGGGTTGCCAGTTGATCAAAGCTGCGGATACTAGCAAGTGACAGACTCTTATACCAACGCCTGACTGGTCCTTCTAGAGTTAAAGGGAAAGGTTGGCACATTTACAACTCCGTCAAGCCTTGAATCAACATCATCTCCCTGAACATGTCTACGTCCAAAATTTTTTGAGGCATTCTAAATTTTTTGGGAAGGTGTAATGCCAAAATTTTCTTCGAGAGGGGGGATGTGAAGGTGGAGGCAGGGGCTTCCTCAGTCCCTGGGTTCTCTCCCACAGTAAGAATACTTTGCAATCCTATTTCTTGCAACATCTTCCATACTCATTCTTCCATCTCCTTCCTATTGGTGGCTGCTGCGACTTCCGTTTCTCTGGCCTATTTCTCATTGAGGTAAAACCTTATATCAGTAGAGGCCAAGCTGGGCTCCACCCTCAATTCGATCATCCCCCTATGATGCTTATCAGTGTTATTTCTTCTCTACTCATACCTTTCATAAATTTTGAAGAGAGTGTTGACCTCCTGAGATGCTCGGGGTTCATCTACCAACCTCTCTATAGCTTTACCTTTTTCTTTTTGTAAGGTTGTCAGCTTGGGTTCGGATGCATAATCATACATTTCCCTGAATCTCTGAACTTTCTCCACACGATCGCTTCAGGGAATTTGGCTTTTCGGTTCTCCAAGGATGAATGATATTCTTTCCTCTCTCAAGGAGGTTGGTTCTTTGGCCATCTGTCGTCTGATCTCCACGAGCTCTCTTTCCAATACTTCAGCCCTACTAGCTAGAAGCTTATCTGCGTGTTCATTCCCATGCTAGGGTCCTTCCCAAGTCAGCGATGCTCTCTCTCTTCCTCGGGTAGTGCTTTCACTAGAGGTAAAACCTTTGTTTTCTTGTATTTATTCTACCATCCGACTTTGTCAAGGCCCTGAGACCACCTTTTCTCTTTTCTTCCCTCATCAAGTGATGCTTCAATGGCTTTTTATTAGATTTTCACAGATGGTGCCAGTTGTTGAGGTATGAATATAAATGTAGTTATTGCATTACCGAGTCCTTATCGGAGAAAGTTGATGGCCAGATCTTTGGATACAGTGCTTCATTTTCAAGTCCCTGCAAGATAATAACACCTTCGAAGTCACGCTAGGAGGGGTTCCCGACAGAAAAACTCCGATGCCTAAGTCAAAAATAATGAAGGAAAATATGGTAAATTCCTGCAAATAAATCGAAACTAAATGTGAGAAATAAGGTTCCTTTACAAAGTGTGAAGAAGAAGAAAACGGAAGAAAATACCAATAAGGAGTCTAAGAAGAATGCCAAAAATCCTTTCAAAATCCCTCTTCTTCGTTGGAGAACCCACCTTTTTATAACACCTTGGTGATGGTGACTAAGCATCGGAGAATGGGAATGATGGGACTCGTGTGTCTTTGGGCAGTGCGTGGTCGCATTCTATTAATATTTCAGCTGACATTTTTGTAAATCTCAGGTTTGCTACTATCACATTGTCTGAAAATAGACAGAGGATGGGACAGGTAGCTCATAGGACAGGGTATCTATTTTCATCATAGAGCCTGCCATATCAGCAATCATTCTCATTTTTGATAATGTGGGTGTGTAACTGGGGGTTCTCTGGTCAGGGCTGCCTGCACGCAGATGAAGAGGAGATGTTTTTCCTGAAAGACTATTATAGTTGTAAGGCTGATCCTGTACTTCCTGAGAGACAGATGGGTCCATTCTTGGGGCGGATATATACTTTTTGGGAACTTTGACTGCTAGCTGCCTGAGGGTTTCAATCACCGGACACCTGGGTACTAGGACAAGTTCTTGAGTCCCAAGGGTGAACTGTCTGAGGATCGTCGGATGCCCCCCCCAAGGGGGGTATTTGTTCATCTGAGAGGTCGACTGTCTGAGACCAGAGGTTGGATTCACCTAAGAGGTCGACTCCCTGGGACCAAAGATTGAATTCTTCTGAGAGATTGACTCCTTGGGACCAGAGGTCGGATTCTCCTGAGAGGCTGACTCCCTTGGACCAAAGGCTGAATTCTCTTGAGAGGCTAAAATACTTGGGATGGAGTTGCCACGTTTCTCCCTGACGAGATCCCACGTGTCGCTCGCATATTTTTCCCAAACAATATGTATCTTAACCATCCATTTGTAAACTAGGTTTATGGCCAAGATGTAGCCACTTTTCAACATTTCATTTGCTAAGATAAAATGTTAATATACATTACTCATTTCATTACCAAGCCTAGGTTAACGAATCATATTACCTTAGTTTAGTATATTAAAGTAATGTATAAAATAATTAGGGAAAAATCGAGTCAATTGTATACAAGACTCAATAGGTTCACCGTAAAGCCGACAGTGGATAATAAAACTAAATTAAACTTCTTTAATTTCTTTTATATCCTGAATTAAACTCTTTAATTCTTTTATTTAATTAATTTTTAACAAGATTTATCAAATATATTAACAGACCAATATTGACACCTAACTATACAATATAGCCTCCGAATTACAATGAAGTGCGAAGCTTCAACTGTGAACCTTTCTATCATTAGTTATCGTGTAATTCAATCCTTCAGTCACACAATGCCCTGATTAAATTAGGGGTATGTTAATAAATAACAGATAACGACTCTATTGTGTATTTTTATTAAGAACACACTTCTCAATCACACACAATATGTAACCCCAGTCAATAATTTCATGAGTTTAATCTGAACTATTTACATAGAGTATTCTACCTCAAACACTAAGGTTGATAGATCCTTTCTCAAACATTCACATACCTCCATGAATGTCTCATCACACCCAATAACTACCTATCACAAGCCTAAATACGAACTTATCCTGAGTAGTATCAAAGTATGGCAATTCACTCGCAAGGTAACCATGATGTTGTAAAGTTTAAGAATTATTTATACCACTGATACAACAAATGTCCAATGGACGATTAAATATAATTAGTATTTGAATAATTCATGCGAATCTGTTTAGTAAACTCATACTCAATCAATAAGCACCTATACACTTCCTTTAGTATCTCCACACAGGTAATTTATGAGATCAATTACTCTCTATCACATAGAATAAAGATTGTGTATACTAGTATTTTCGGTACTATAAAGTCCCCACTTTATAGTCCCATGACCAAGAACATATAGTCTCATAAATATGAACTCATTATAACAATATGTATTATATATATTCCATGGGCTTTATCATTAGATGTAAATTAAACAAACATACATATATTAATGATAAAATAAAATATAAAATAAAATGCTCATTTTATTAATCATAAGTTTTACAAGAGTTTTACAAAAGTACAATCACAGATCACATCGTGATTGATTTTTAAGACATACAACTCTTTCACAACAGATATCACCTTTTAACCTCTTCTATCGATAACCCTTTTTCAATTAAAATTTTCTTTAATTAATCCTTAGACCTCAATGTTTGTGTCAACTCTTGATAATGATACTCCAGTATACAGATGATGATGATGATAATAATAATAACCCTAGGTTATAAAATGTCAAGCTATCCTTAAACTTATGGAATGGGGTTTACAGCTTCACATACAATTAGATTATACTAAAATCTTAAATGTGGGCTACAAATTTGGAAGTTTCATATGTAACCTTAAGGTTCTCGCTTATGACACCTTGGAGACTTCAAAAAGTGTCACATTATTAGGAAGGTAAAGGCTGGATTTAATATAAGCCTAATTATTCTCTTACCATCCAACAAGGCCTTTTGAGATAGACAACAGAGTCTGAATGATCTATTTTTAATAACAAAACTGTGAAGGTCCTCTTTCTGCCAAAGCAAACAATATCGTTGTGGTATTACTAGGGGAGGTAAGGGCTAAATTAAACTTATTTTTAAAAACAAATTTGTGAGGGGCCCTTTTTCCCCAAAGAGGATAATATCTTTATGATTTGAGGTCACCAACATCGCCAAAGAAGGTAAAGATTGGATTGAACCCATTTTAAAAAAAAATTCATGAGTGGCCCCTTTTCCTCAAAGGAGGTAATAGTGTCTGTTTTGAAAGAAAGGGACTATAACACCTGGTCTAAGACTGTCAATAATATTGTCTGTTTTGACCCAACCCTTAGGACCTCATGGTTTTGTTCTTGGTAATGAATTATCCTGAGAACTTCCCAAAAGGTCACCCATCTTGGTACTACTCCCATCCAAGCACGCTTAACTATGTAATTCTTAGAAAGAAACCACCACCCATCTCAAAAGGCCTTGTTGACAACCTGGTTCCAACTTTACATATATAGCCCAGTAACTTTCTCTCTTATTCTGATGTGGGATTCAGTTCATCCCTGCCATCTTAGAAGCCTGTCAAAAGTCGCTCCTTGCTCAGGCACCCTCGGCCCTGACACCACTTCCCGCCCTCATCGGACCGGGATGTTACAAGCCCACCAACTTCCGCCTAGTTCATCCTTGAACCACCATAATCATACTGAAGGAGAGTTGACTCTGATATCAATTGTAACACCTACCCTAAGACTGTCAACAATATTGTCCACTTTGGCCCAACCCTTGGGATCTCACGGTTTTATTCTTGGTAATAGGTTATCCTGAGATATTCCCAAGAGATCACCCATCTTGGTATTGCTCTCGTCCAAGCACGTTTAACTGCATAATTCTTAGAAAGAAACCATCACCCATCCCATAAAGCCTTGTTGACAACTTGGTTCTAACTCTACATATATAGCCCAATAACTTTTTCTCCCATTTCGATATGGGATTCAGTTCATCCCAGCTATTCTAAAAGCCTGTCAGAAGCCGCTCCTTACTCAGGCTCCCGAATTCCCGGTGCCACTTATCGCCCTTATTGGACTTGGATGTTACAGGGACTTCTTATGATTTTGGTTTTGGAAATAGGTCGTTCAAAGTTCATCGTCTAGATCATATTGTTATGGTATAGGTCTGGTTTTGGAAATAGGTCATTCAAAGTTCGTCACGCAAGCATTATTATTATAGTATGGGTCTGGGTTATGATAACTAATATTCAAAGCTTCGACCAGTTGTCACAACCTAGGTCCCTACTATAATGATATTGCCTATTTTGAAAGAAAATGACCTCTTATGATTTTGTTTACTTAGGCCTACACTACGATAATATTACCTATTTTAGAAGAAAGGGACCTCTCATGATTTTATTTTTGAAAATGAGTTATTCAAAGTTCGTCGCCCATCTCAAAATGCCTCATTGGATGTTAAAAAAACCCTTAGGCTTATATTCAATCGAACCCTCACCTTTCTTAGCAATATGAGACTTTTTAAAAGTCTTCTACAATGTCACATACAAACATTTCCATAAATAAAATCGTAAAGGATCCATTTTTCCCAAAATAAACAATATCATTATGGTATGGGCCCAGGTTATGATAACTAGTAATCATAATCTAAGCCTACATCACAATGATATTATCCACTTTGAGAGAAAGGGACTCTTCAAAATGGGTCATTCAAAGTTGTCACTTATCTCAAAAGGTTTTGTTATGTAACATCCCGTATCTCATCCCGAGGGTATAATTATTATTTTCTACTTCTTCCGTTCATACATCTGTATTCATTTCATGTTTCATGGGATTGTGGGTGTGATCCTAGGCACGTGTGGGGCCTATTTAAGTGAGGATTCAAATTTTGACGGGTTCGATCAACTGAATGAAGGATTCGTTCGACCGAATCGTTCAGAACTTTCTGGAAAAATCTGTGGCTTCAGATTTGTTCGAACGAATAGGGAATTCGTTTGACCAATGTGGGCTTCGGTCGACCGAATGTGAGGTTCGTTCGACTAATAATTTACAAGCTCTCTAAGTACTATTTATGCTAAGGGATTCGATCGATCGAAATGTTATTCGTTCGATCGAAGGGGTGGTTCGATCGATCGAATCGGCATGAAATGACGAAAATGTCCTCTTCTAGAAGCTTCTCTCTTAAATGAACTTAAGGGTAAAATAGTAATTTCACCCTTTTTCTATAAAAAGGGGCCAGAGGGGTCAAAATTTGGTGGTTTTTCTCTCCTTCTCCACTTCTTCCCCTCCTCCTTCGTTCTCCCTCTGATCCACATACACATACTTTTCGTTTTTTGTCATTTCTTCAATTTCTCTTCACCATCTTGCTGCATTCTATCTCCCGAACGCGATGGTAGCTTCAATTTGTGACAAGAGGCACCGGAATTGAGTGGCAGAAGTTAGGGTTTCGAGAGGAATTTGGGGCTTCTCGTGTTAGAGTCAAAATCGGAGTAAACCGACCGCACCACGAGGCGACGATTCGAGGTCGAGGTACTCACGTAACTCACCGAGGAACGAGAGGAACTAGGGAGTGTATACCCTCCCTGAGTAGTGAGTGGACACTATTTTCCTTTATTTACATATATATATATATATATATTATTCTTTATAAGCGAAATTAAATGAAAGCATTTACAATTATTTTCTTATTGTTTCCAAAATGTGAAATGGTGTATATATATTTTTTAAATTATTTTCGTTTATGGCCTTCGAGCCGACTGAAATTGATGTACTGATGCTATGGCCTTTGGGCATGATTTCTACTATCTTTTATGATTGATGGCCATGCTGGCATGTGTGTATTCTATTATGCCTTTTTATTATGATGATGACGGCCATGTTCGGCCTGTACTTGTTGTGATGATGGCTGTGTTAGGCCTGTGTTATTGTATATGGTGATGTGGCCATGTTGGCCTGTTGTGCACAGTAGCTACTGGTTATAGCCTATGGTCGGCTTGAGTGATTAGAGGTCGCCTAGGTGAGTGTAGGGCTTCACGGGTGGAGGAATTATACGGTGTTTGATCTATTACTGAGTGGAGGTTCGACCACCTGTGAGTCCCAATCGGATTAGCACGAGATCACCACGTGGCTAATCCGAGGCGAATGTCAGTGGTGGACATGTTTTGAGTAAATGACTCGTGCATTGTTTTCTTTATGCATTGAAATGAATATTTTAGTAAAAGCATGTTTTGGTTGCATATAAAACCCACTGACAGTCTCGGGACACCCTTGGCCAGGGTAGTCGCCGGGAAAGGGAGCTAGCCCAATATCTTTCATAGCATAAGTTGTGGTTTATAAACTAAACAAAGTTTTCTTTGTTTAATGTTTTCGAACCTACCTTTTTGATGAATAATTATATATATGTGTGTATAAATGTACTTTTGTATGAATATGTTTTTTTTCTATGTACTCACTCACTGAGTATACTCCCGTATACTCACCCCTCATAATTTTCAGTTTCAGGGCTAACGGTATAATCAACGCGGGTGGTGGTGATAGCTTTAGGAAGTGAAGGCTCAGGTATGCACATTTTGACTCACCCTAGCGGTTCTTAGTCCACTGGTGTCTTTGTAAATTTTCTTTTTTTTTCTTTTTTTGAGATTTGAAAGTACTAAACAGAATTGTAATAATTATTGTATTTGATTTTGGGAATGGATTCCCACTGATTTACTTATGATGAATGTTTTATCTGATGTACGCACAGATTTATTAGAAGTGTTTGTGGCTTGATTTATCTATAGGAAGTTTGGGTGTGAGGATGGATTTTGGAAGTGTGATGTAATGTTTTTGTGATAAACAGACTTTATAAAAGCCTTACAGGCCTACAGGTTGTATTCTGAGTTATTGGGTACACCCTGAAGGTCTGTGGCGTTGTGACAGGTGGGATCCACGGGTCAGGATGTGACAGCTTCAATCAAGGTTCTATTGGCCCACCTTATTTAAGGATTGTTATGCTTGTGTGAAGAGTTGTGATAGATGTCAAAAGGTGGGCAACATTTCAAAGACAAATGAAATGCCATTGACAGGAATTTTGGAAGTAAAGCTTTTTGATGTATAGGGTATTGATTTCATGGATCTATTCCCTCAATCCTTTGGCTATCAGTACATTATTATGGCTGTTGACTATGTGTCCAAATGGGTTGAAGTAATACCAACCATAACAAATGATGCAAAATTGGTGTTGAAATTTCTGCAAAAAAATATTTTCACAAGGTTTGGTACACCAAGAGCAATAATTAGTGATGAGGGTACTTATTTCTGTAATAAGCTCTTTAAAGCTTTGTTGGTTCGTTATGGGGTCAAGCATAAGATTGCCCTTGCCTAGTATCCTCAAATAAATGGGCAAGTTGAAGTTACGAACAGGGAGATCAAGCAGATTTTAGAGAAAACAGTAAATACAAATAGGAAGGACTGGTCCATCAAGCTTGATGATGCATTGTGGTCTTACAGAACAGCATTCACAACCGCAATTAGAATGTACCCTTACAAATTAATTTTTGGAAAACCATGTCATCTACCAGTAGAGCTTGAACATAGAGCATATTGGACAATAAGGAAGCTAAACTTTGATTAGAAAAAGTATGGGCAGCAAATACTCCTTCAACTTGATGAGTTAGAAGAGATTAGGAATGAAGCCTATGAAAGCTCAAGGATTTATAAGGAGAGAACTAAGCGTTGGGATGATAGGCAAATTCTAAAAAGAACATTTAGTCCAGGGCAGTAAGTTCTCTTATTCAACTCAAGGCTGAAATTATTTCTTGGAAAGCTCAAGTCAAAATGGTGTGGACCTTTTCTTACCAAAAGAGTGCTACCCTTTGGTGCCATTGAACTTGAAGGGGAGAGTGGAAGACTTTTCTAAGCTAATAGACAAAGACTCAAGCATTTTTACCAAGGAATGGAGTTAGGCAAAGAAGCCATTACCTTGAAAGACCCTGAATAATTTTCAACAGGCTCAGTCTAGCTAGAGACATTAAATCAAGTGCTTATTGGTAGGCAACCCAATGTGTTTTTGTTTATGTTCTTAGTTTTCATTTTGTTTTTAGTCATTTGATGTTATTTTTTAAGTTTCATTTTGTTTTTTATTCTTGTAGGAGTCAAAATCGCAACATAAAAGTACCAGACAATTGGCAGAAAAGCAGGCCAGAAAGCAATTTGCAGGGCTTACTACATCAAAAAAATTCATGATGCAGCGAGAACATAATTTTCCAGGATGTGCTGCATTGAGACATTACTCGCTGCATCGAGAAGATCTATGATCCAGCGAGGAGATTGTATTCCAGGATACGTCACATCGAGAAATCACCCGCTACATTAGACTTAAGTTTGCTGGATCGAGAAGAAATTCGCTGCAGTAGGGCATAGAGCCTATAATCTGAAGAACCCTCTCTCGCCGCATCGAGAAAATAACTTGATGCAACAAAAAATGCAGGAACGTCTGTCGCTACTATGGCACATAATATTTAAAATTCTCTCTCCTCTGTATTAAAACCTTTGGTTTTTAGACCAAGTAAAACCCACTCTGAGTTAACTTCCCTTGCATTTTATACCATCGGAGATAAGGAAAATCAACAAAGACCGATTATAACAACTCCAAGTAAGTACTTCATCTTTAGATTCTTTAGTTTTGGAAGATATTATGATATTCTGTTATGGAAAGTTTGAAACTTTCTTATGAGTTTGTGGCATTGGAGTTATTTCTGTGGATTTAAATAAACAAAAAGTTAGGGGTTTTTTCGATTAAACTTTGATTTCAGTTGCGTATTTCGGTACTTTTGGACACCATAGTGAGAAAAATATACCTCAGAAACATATAACTAAGAAACCCAAGAAAGAACTGTTTGGGTATGACATAGGCAAATTTACGTCTAAGCAAGCCCAAAACCTGTTTAACAAGTCGTTAAAAAAGAGTTCAAGAATAAAGGAAAGAGGCATAGAATTTAAGGCAGAACAATATCCTTTGAGTGGCCAGCAGTTAAAAACCAGAGGGTGGTCTTATTACTGCAGGCACCCAAAACCAGCAGCAATGACCTTGGTTAGAGAATTTTATGCAAATGCAAAAGTGACCCCAGGGAGTAGAAAAGTAAGGGTCAGGGATATGGAAATAGTTTTTAACCCAGAGGCCATCAACAAAATGTTAAAAACTTCGAAGATTCAAGATGAAGTTTCGAAAATTTTTAAATCATTATTCTCAGAGATGATGAATGACACCATCTGTGGGCACCAAGTTGAATGGACAAAAGTCTGAGGTGAATCGGCTTACTTTAAAACTAGGTACCTCACAACCGAGATGAAAGCTTGGCATTTTTTTATCTACTCTAGACTAAGTCCCACATGGCATACTTTTGAGGTCAATAGGGAACGAGCTTTTCTGTTGCTCGCACTGGCAATGCAGAAAAACATTAATGTTGGAGAATGGATTTCCCTCAACATTTGACATTCTTCGGATAACCTCACTGTGGGGTTATGTTTCCCATCCATCATTACTACTTTATTGGAACGAAATGTGGTGCATATAAAGTGTCAGAAAATTTTGCCCCCAAAAGCTATTGTGGATGCAAGTGCAATAGCAAGACTACTAGCTATTGAGGGTAAGCAGCAACAGTAGCAACCCCAGCAACAACAATCACAGCAGCCATCTCACTAGCAACACCAACAATCATAACAGCAGCCATCCCAATAGCAGGAATAGCAACAGCATCAACCTACACAATCCCAACAACAACAGCACCAATCTCAGAGTTTAGCAGACCAGTATCCCCAATCGCAGCCTGTTAGTGAGGTTATTTTCCAGGAAGAAATAGAGAAGATACAACAAAGGCTTCTCAGATACCGGCAGCATTCCATTCGCTGCTATAAGGCCATGAGCGACATGGTTCATCAGGTTTCTTGCCACTTGCAGATGGATGCAGAGTGGTTCCCTACTCTTCTACCCATTCCACCTTTAGACTCTGATGATGAAAGCAAACATTCTAAGGCACCAGTAACCTTAAAAAGGAAACCTGATGCCAATGATAATGTTCTATCAGTGCACTTAGAGTAGGAGGTGATGTGGTTCCCACCTCTCAGGTTTGATTTTCTTGAACTGTAGTTTATTCTTGTTTTACATCTAGGGTGATGCAAATACTTAAGTTTTGGGGGGAGAGAATTGGTTAAATGACTATAAGGTGGCTGAAAGGGAGAATAAAGACAGAAACAGAAAGAACAAGAAATAATTTTTGTTAGTTTTACTTTAGTACTGGTTTGTTTGTTTATTTTGCTTTATAATGAATTTTGTTTTATTTTTTTTTAGTTTTAGTGCAGTTTAATTTGTGTCTGTTATGTTAGTTTAATTTTTATTATACATTTTTAGGTTCAGTTAAAGTGTTAGAATGTGTGTGCATGTATTGTGTAGTCCTTTAAAGAAATATCATATGTCCTTTTTATTGATTTTTTGAATTTAAAATTGGGTGGTTTTATGATAAGTAGAAATGCATTATTCAATGTGGTAAAGTTCTTGTTTGCCTTAGGAAAATTTTGCCGGATTTATAGTCAAGGGTAGTAAATCAGACCATGCAAACTTATTCATAAAAAAAATTAAATTCAATTTACTCCTCTGTTTTGAAAGTGCCTAGTAACTGGGGGTATGCATTTCGGAGATGGGTAAACTCACTTCAAACAGCACTTAAAAATAAATAATAGTATGCAAAGTACTTTAGGCTTTCTAATAAGTTAATGATCAGGGGTACGTATTTCGCAGATGGATACTTTCATGTCCTGAGATCGAATTAGAGATTAAAGAGAAGTTTGAATCTATTCTTAAAGTAGAAAAGCAAAAGAAAGTTATATATATATTCATCAATAGATTTAGTGCTTGTAGTTTTCTTTTATCAAATAGTTGGATAAGAATTTTGTTTGTGGAAAGTTGAATCTATCCTTGATTATAAGTCTGCTTAATGAATTTTGAGGCATTTCTTTTGATTAATCTATTTAACTTAATGTTTACCTAATTACACAAAGAAACCTCTTTAACTTTGGAATCAGGTATCAATTATTTGGACACCGGTTATTCTGCTTGGGATTGGACAGTAGTTGGTTTTGTATGAATGGATTTTTTTTGGAGTGTTTGTTTTGTTTTTAGTTGTGTGGTTTGCTCAGAACTAGCAAATACTAAGTTTGGGGGAGTTTGATAACTTGATTTTTTATCAAGTTATTTCTGTTTGAATTATGCTATTTTTTTGTGTGAATTCTGGTGTGTTTTTATGCTTTTTAAGTTTAATTGTGTGTAGGTTGCAAGAGGTAATTTTGGAAAGAAAGTATGAATTTTAATGAGCTTAAAAGTACATGGAGCTAGTTCTCCCGACGCAGCAGGAAGAAACCCTATGCAGTGAAGTCTAGAGGTTTATTTCTATGATGTAGCGAGATGTTCCTCGATGCAGCAAAGATAGGTTCGATGCAGCGAGCGGGTCCTTGATGCAGCGAGAGCAAGATCCTAGTTTCTGAAAAAGTGTTGCTGTCACACCCCAAACCATGGGTCCCACCTGTGACAACCGCCACAGACCTCCAGGGTGTATTCAATCACACAGAATACAACCTGTAGGCCTGTAAAGCTCTTACAAAATCTGTTTTCATAAAAACATCACATCACACTTCCAAACAAAATTCAGCATAACACCCAAACTTCTAATAAATAAAATAGGGCCACAAGCACTTCAAATATATCTGGATTTACATAGAGCTCATTAAAAACATTTAATCAAATAAAAGTCTACAGGGATCAATTTATCCCAAAAATGAATTTCAAATAATATCACAAATCTGTTTGCCGTTCATAACATTTCATAAATACAAAAGAAACAATAACGACTACTAGTGGACTAAGGACTGTAGAGTGAGTCGATGTGACTATACCTGATCCTTCCAATTTTTAGAGTGATCACCACTGCCAACACGACCTAACGCTTGCCCTAAAACTGGAAGGTGAGGGTGGGGTGGGGGTGTTGAGTATACAAAAGTATACTCTGTGAGTGAACTAGATAAAAACATACATATATAAAAATTCTTACACATATCCATACACCGAGTAAACCAAGTATAAGAGTGCAGTTTGGAAAATAAATAAATCAGAAGAATCTTTCTTTCTTTTGAAATCCTTAAATGCCATACGAAAATCATTGGGCAGGCTCCCATTCTCGACGACTACCCTAGCCGTGGGTGTCCCGAGACTGTTAGTGGGTTTTGTATGCAAGAAAACATGCTATTTTAAAAATATTCCTTTAAATGCACAAAAGAAAATAATGCACAGTTTATTTTCACAAAACAAGCCCACCACTGACGTTCGCCTCGAGTAGT
>JAVXUL010088578.1:0-23384 GCA_035590515.1 Trichilia minutiflora | reverse complement strand
TTTATGTTTTAAATTTGTTAAAATTTTAAAGTTTCCATAGATTTAGCAACGGTCCTCCAGTGGTTTTTCCGCACTTCTATATGATGGTCGTAACCCCGGATGTAGAGGAGAAAGCGGTTTCACCTCCACACTTTCAAAAAATTGATCTAAAGAAATGGATAGAGAAACTGAAGCCAGAACTTGTGAAGAAGGTGTAAAGCTCCTTAAAGTTTATAACTAGAATTATTGTAGAATGTACTCACTAAGAATATTGCAGTTGAGAAGTTCAAATTGTTTGAATTTGATAAACTATGATGAGAGGTAGTACATGTTATGCCATAACCCTAAGAAATACATTCTATTAATTAAAATACACTTCGAAGATATGTAAGGCATAAAATCTGTTTGTAATCAAACCCAACATAACCAAGTTTTAATTTACAACAAAATACATATTCACTTGATAAATGTAAATCAACATCATATTCAAATACAAATTCGTTATCAAATAATACTCATTTTAAATCAACTCATTATAATAACTACTCAGTCAAATAAAATACATGAATCTAAATTATTTAATATAATTTTATTTAATGGACTATACTACATGAAAATGAGTCGAGTACCTAAAGATTACGTTGAAAAAATCTTATCAATTTGACCATATTTACACACGACTGCACTATCTTGAAAAGTGAAGAAAAGAGGTAAGTATTTGAAAAATACTCAACGAGCAGATATCAAAACAAGTTCGCATATAAGAAATCAGATAAATGGATCATTGAATGTTCTCATAATTCAAATAAATAACATTTACTCATCTTATCCATAAATAAAAGTGTGGCATAAAATATAATTCAATAATTTCATCAATAATACTTAACAAACCAATGCCTCTCAGCTTATAGAATTTCATTCGTAACCATAAAGGTAAAAAGATAATAGTTTGCTATATTTACTGGGACTATTAGAGCACATAAATCATCCACCCTATTTTATGTTACATGATCGATCCTCTTCCTTGGGCTTATTAGATTTCATCCACCCTATTTCATGCTACATAAAAATCCTCACCATCAAAATAATCAACAAGAGTGGCTAACAAGGCTAAATTAATAAATCATGGCATATAAGACCAAATCAGTAAAACCATGACACGTAAGGTTAAATCAATAAAACTCTGACACACAAGGCCAAATCACAAACGATATCATAAAACATTAAAACTTCGACCATATTCATAAAAATCCATTATTCATATAAATCTACAATCTATCTAGCCTTTTAGCTTTAAGGATCTAATAACTAAACATACCATAACTAACATAAATTCATCAAACGTATATATATGTATAACAAAAGTAGAGTTGGCCTTCTCCTGGCCATAATCTCATACAAATCATTGCCTCCCAACACAATTCACAATTTGAAGTCAAATATAAAAACATCTAAATCTTTTTTAACACTTATAAGGGAAGAAAAAGAACAAGAAAAACATCCACTGATAACTCTGAGGAGAGAATCACCCTCTCAATGTCCTCCTCGCGATAGAAATTCTCTAATCAAGACTCTTATGCTCAAACTTGAAGATGACTATAAAGCCCTTCTTTGCTCGATTCTACCTTTTAGCTATTATTTATCCGATATTTTCTTCTAATTCCTCTCGAATTGACAAATAATATTCTGATCAAATGGTGTTCCTAAGCTCTGGTGTTAATTCTTAAAGTAATTTTATAAAGAACAAGGATGATTGATGGAGATTATAGTGAGAATGATTTTGAATATAAAAAAAAATAGAGAAATGAGTTTTAGACAGGAAGAAATGAAGAAATAAGGAAGATGAGCCTCTATTTTTCATATATAAGAGATCATAAAATAACCAAAATATCCCTAAAAATAATACCTTAAAGTCTATCAAATGGTCCTAAGTATCGATATTGTATCGATACTTTTTCTCTAAATATCAATACTTAGCTCAAAGTATCAATACTCGACCTTTATTAAACTGTTATGACTTTCATGTATCAATACCTTATTAGAATGTATCAATATTTTCTCTCTCATATATCAATCTCTTTAGTCCTAGGCATAATATGATAAGTTTACGTGTTCAAGTATTGATACCCTCTAAGAATGTATATATACTCTTAACCTTCAGTGTCATAACCTGACTCTAGAAATCGATTACGTGATAATTAGCATGAATCTAAAAAATATATTTTATTAGTTAGAATATATTTCAAGAATACTCAAGGCGTTAAAAACTTATTTTAAATCCATTCCCATATATAAGCTAAATATTATAATTTTTCAAGTATATTCAAAATAAATAGTTTTCAAATTTATTTAATACATAAATAAACTAAATACAAATTTATTATGATGAATATTCATTTCAAATAAATCACTATAATCAGTACTCAATCGAATAAAATACATAGTTTTCAAATTTATTTAATACAAATTTTTGGTTCAATGGACCATACTACATGAAAATGAGTTGAGTACTTAAAAAGTATACTGAAACTCTTGTCAACTCAATTATGCCTACACACAATTGTGCTATCCTAAAATATGAAGAAAAAGGGGTAAATATTTTAAAAAATACACAGTGAACAGATATAAAAATAAACATATACATATGAAATCATACAAGTGAATTATCGAAAATTCTCGTACTTCGAGTAATCATCATTTACTCGGTTTATCCATAAACAACAATGTGGCATAAAACACATTACAATAATGATTAAGAAATAAATGCCTCTTAGTCTATAAGATTTCATACACAACCAGTAGAGGTAAAAATATAATAGTATATTATGTTATATGGGATTTTTCATCATATAGATCACCCATCCTATTTTATTTTACGTGATTGCTCCTCATCTTTTGGGTTTATTAAATCATATAGATCACCATCCTATTTCATACTAGTTGACCGATCATCAACCTTGGGCTTATTGGATTCCATCCATCTTATTTTATGTTGGATGAAAATACTCACCCTTGAACAATCAACAACAATGGATCACAAGGTCCAAACAATAAAACTATGGCACACAAGGCCAAAACAATAAAACTATCATACATAAGGCCAAAATTATCATCAATGAAACCATAACATAAAACATTGGCACTCTAACCATATCCATCAAAATCCATCATTCAATAAACTCATAACGTATTTGGCCTTCTAGTCTCAAGAATTTAATAATCAATGTGCCAAAACTAAAATATCATAAAAAGATTAATAATCATGGTTGGCCTCTGACGTCAAACAGATATATAAGCAAATATATCAAAACCGTTATCTAAATCTACTATAAATAAGGGACCATCTCGGTCATCATATAATCAAATAACCTTAACACAAATTATATATATCTATCTTCCATCACTCTAAAACATATGAAACATGTAAATATCTTTAAATAACATTCAAATACAGAATAAGAATAAAGAAGATATCCACTCACAAATTTGAGACGGCGAACCACTTTTTTGGTGTCCTTCTCGATTAGAGATTCTCTAATTGAGACTCCCGTGCTTACACACATATATCCATAAGGTTCCATAACCTTTCACATAATATAATCATGCTATGAAATACATGATGCACATAATTACAAGCATATTCATCGTATTAATCCTTATCACTCATTTATTAGACAAATAACTCATTTTCTCTCTCTTTTTTACTCTCTTTATACGACCAACTCTTTGGCTACCATCATTGTCACTTATCAAAGGATCATTTCTAACTTTCTTAATACCATAATACACTTAAACATCCTAATTTATTATACTAATTGACAAATTAGATTATACCCAAATTTTAGGTTTTCAGGAACAATAACCCTCATCATTATTTTTCCAATTCATGCTCAATAATAACTTAAATCGAAAAAATAAGTTAAGGAGTAACTTACCCAAGCTTATAAATAACTTTTGAGCCCCTCTTTGTTTGATTTCATCACTTGGTTCCGTTTATCCAAAGCCTTTTCCTCTCGGTTTCTCTCAAATCATCGAGTAATAATCCGATCAGATGGTGTTTCTGAGCTTTGGTATTAATTCTTAATGCTATTCCATGAAGAATGATGGAGATTGATGGAGATTTAAGTGAGAAATAGTTTAAATCTAAAAATACGGATAAATAGGTTTCAGACAAAGGAGAAGTAAAAAATGAAGAAGATGGACCTCGATTATAAATATATAAAAAGTTCTGAAATGACCAAAATATCTCTTAAAATCAAGTTAAAATATCCAACACATCTGTAAATATTGATACTTTAGCTCAAAAATAGGTTTCAGAGTAGTCAACTTATCCAAGTATCGATTCTTCTCCTCTCAAATATTGATACTCTTGTCCAGAAGCACTCGATAAAGTCCATCTTACATTCTAAAGTATTGATATTTTTTCTCTAAGTATCGATACTTGGGTTATACTATTCATTATGACACTTCATAGTTATATATCTATACTTCCTACTTTGGCTACAAAGTGACAATACTTTTGTATGCAAGTATCGATGTTTCTCCCTATGTATTGATACCTTCTATTGCTGCGCATACCATAATAAACTAAAGTTTCCAAGTATCTGTGAAACTCGTCCCTTAGGGTTATGGATATTATTATAAAACCCTCATGAGTTTTCGTGCATTTAGTAGTGTTTAGATCACACATTAGAGGGTGTAATAACTTGAATTTATTCTTGGAAAAAGGTGTGTGGTATAGAATATAAGTTTATGATAAAGAACTAGATTTTTGATCCTAAAATCATCTCTAATTGAGAAAAAGTTCCTATTATTTTTGTAGAGTTCGAAGAGAGTTTTCCATTGATATATTATGAGTTTCGAGCAGATATTAGGATTCAAAGTTATGGCCATTTGAAGTAACAGTCCTCAGAAGAAGAAGAAGAGGCAAAAGTATCGATACCTTTGCAGAAACGTATCAATACGTTGTGGGTAAGACTAAACGTATTGATACTTTTGAAGAAAGGTATCGTAACCTTTCAGAGTTAAAGGCCAAACATATCGATACATTAAAGGTATGATGAACAGTAATGGACCAAACATACCGATACGTTGTAAGTATTATGATCAGTAATTGTCAAACGTATCAATACCTTGGCAACGTATCGATATGTTGAAGAAGGTATTGAAACCTTGCAAGCTTAGTGAACAGTAAATAACCAAATGTATCGATACATAGGAGAAAGTTATCGATACGTTACAGGCATGATGCCAAAGGTATCGATACATTTTGAAAGGTATCGACACCTTTGAGCAATATCACAGCCTATTTATAGCGAGCAGGGAAATCGTCTTTCTCATTTTAGTTTTTCACTTTCTCTCTCTATTTTTGATAGAAACCCTTTCTCTCTCGCTCTTAAAACTGATCTCCACCATTTCTCAACCAAACTTCACCATTTCAGTTCCTATGAACTAAGAATCAACACCAGAACCTAGAAATCTTCTTTGATCGGAGTTCTAACCGTCGGATCATAAGAATTTGTGAAGAGAATAGGGATAATGAATAATAGTCAAAGAGAGATTCAAGCTACAAAAGGGCTTCAAGCTCACCTATCAATTTAGGTCAGATTGTTCTTCAGCTTCTCTATCTCATTTGAGCTGTCATTTTATGTAAATCTAAGAATAGATAGCTAGAGAATTGTTTACAAAACTCTAAAAATTGGGGGGTTTCTAGTTTATTATTTTTATCGATAAATTAGAAGACTTTGACTTCATTGATATTGAAATAACTGAGAATGGCATGAAAGAGAAGTGAGAACGTGTGTGGATAGTGTATGGCAGTGTGTAAAGAGAAAGAAAAATTAGAGAGAGAGTGTGTGCGATAGTAGCATAAGCATGCATTGCATCATGCATGTACATTGTGATAGATTATTAAATCTGTGTTTGTATGTGTATCCAAGCATGATAACCGAGACAGGAAGATCACCGTCGCGAAGAGGATACCGATAAGGTGATTTTCCATCCCAGAACAGTGAGTTGACATATTCCTTTCCCTTCGTCTCGTTTTATATTATTTTTGAATAACTAAAGTGCAAAAGATGATAGCATATGAATACATATATGAATGTATGTATATGGATACATAATTGAAATGAGGAGGCGTTAGAGTTATTGTGTGGTGGTCGGGATGGCCCCTTATTTATGATAGAGATAGGTTTGTTGTAAAACCTAGATTGCCATGAATGTGAGGTCGGAGGCCTAATATGTATATTTGTTATTGTGATTTTGAGAACAAAGGCCAATTTTATATATGTTTGTGAATGTGTTATAGTTGAGTGTAATGGTCGAGGTGCCATACTCGTTGATTTGGCCTTGTGAGCCAACATGCTTTATTTTACTGTTTTGGCCTTGTGAGTCACAAATAATATTTTTGACCTTGTGAGCTAACAGTTATTTGATTTGCCCTGATGGGTCATTGACGTTGATTTACAGTTTTGTGTGTCATGTTACTGATTATATATGGGTGAGGATTGGCCATATAGCTCATGTAGAGTGGGTGGAATCCAATAGACCCCAAAGTGTGGTTTGCCATATAGTCCTAGGTGGGATGGTCAAATCTAGATGTTCAGGTTAAAGCATGTTAGCCTTATACTGATATGATAGTATCCCAACTAGGATTGCGGATCAGCCATACAGCTCTGAGGGAGTGGATGAGATCTTATAGACCGAGGGATATTATACATAGGTACACATCCTCAACCAGGGTTGCAGATTAGCCATACAGCTCTGAGTGAGTGGATGGGATCCTATAGACCGAGGGGATATACATATTTGATATTATATTAGTTTTCTAGACATGTATATGATGTCATATTTTACTATACTTGATTTTATGATTACGAGAATTTTTCGTAATCAATATATAGGCCTCTGATTTCTGTTTTTATGTATTTGTCTACTCAATGAATATTTTCTCAAATATTCACCCCTCACTTCCCATTTCAGGTTAATGTAGTCGAGCGCGGCATAGCATGGCTAAAGCGAGACTTCAACACAGTTTTCAGATACTCGACTCAAGTTTTTACATTATGGTCCACTATACGGAAAACTATTTGTAATAGAGTGATTTTATGTATTTGACTTGGCCAAGAATAACTTGTATTATATTTTGAGAAAATACAAATGTTGATACTTGTATGATTGAAAATCTTCCATATTAGATTATTTTATCTTATTTTTGAAAATGAGTTTGAAAACAGGTACTAATGTCTTGTGGGTCCTAGGGGTACATTCCAAGTGATAGGATATATTTTTAAGATTCGCGACGATTGTCACGTGATCGACTAGGGTCGGGATATGACATTATCGATATTTCTTAGCAGGGTATCGATACTCGTGACCCTCAACATCAAGTATCGATACTATCATATATATATATATATATATACTTATCTCTTTTTTTCATCAACTGATATATATATACTTATCTCTTTTTTTCATCAACTGAGGAGTGTCACTTCAAATATTCATAATTTTTAATTTAGATATCCTTACGGAATCTATAATATATCAATGGAAAACTTTTTTTGAGCTTTACAAAAATTTAGTTCTTTCCTACTAATATGCCATTTAACATCACACACCTCTTTTAATATCAAATTTTCAGGTAGTAAACTTACCAATGCCTGGATAATGTGCAACAACATGCACATGTAAAAATAAAAGAAATTATCATATTATCCATAGGTTCAAGGAACGAGGTTCACATTTAGAAACAAAGAATCGATATTTCTTAGCTATGTATCAATATCCACAATCCATTGCACAAAGTATCAATATCTTTACCCACACGAATCGATACTTGTCCCCTCTTTTTCACTATCTAAGGGATGCCACTTCTAATACTCATAACTTATGTTTTAGATAATCTCATAAATCTATAATATATTAACGGAAAGCTCTCTTTGAGGTGTACAAAAATGATAAGAATAATTTTTTATTTGGAATCAATTTTTAGGTCAAAAATTCAATTCTTTCTTGCTATAGAGCCATTCGACACAACATATCTTCTCTATAAAAAAAATTCTAAATGGCAAACTCTCTAATGCCTAATCCACATGCAACAACATGCACATATATACTAAGAAAATTACTATAAAACCTATATCCTCAAGGAACGGGGCTCATAGTGCAATTCCTTAAAATGTTAGAGGTCATGTTGTAGGCTATGTGAAATTGGCAGTAAAAGTAATAGTAATATATAGGCTGTATTGAAGTATGCATGTAGTTGATGCTATGACCAAAAATGCATACCAATTGTGAAGTTCAAACCTTGTTAAAGTTTGGTGAATGTAGATGGATATACACGAGTGAAAGTGCAGATCAACAGATGTAAATTTATGGAGAAAATATGCAATTTGAAGTTGTGAATTTCTCTAGAATTTGCAAAGTAGACTGGAAGCAAAAAACAAATTTCTATAATAGAAGTTTATTTATAACGAAGAATAGGAAATGATTTGTTAGTGATGAGCTAAAGTACAGGGGATTATAGTTGTTATGAGCTAAAGTACAGGGGATTATAGCTTCTTTAGAAGTTCTTAAAGGGGATTATAACTTGGTTATGGAACTTTAAGTTGCTGAAAACAAGAAGTGCTGAATTATAGAAGCAGAATACAAAAAATTCAGATTTTGTATATAGCTAATGAAAGAGAAGAAGTGCAGAAATGGTGGAGTTGAATACAGGAGTCCCAGATTCTGTGCGTAGTTGTTGGAAGAGAAAGTGTTGTTGTCGTGTTTCTAAATGTTGAATAAAGGTGGAGAATTGGAAGGAAGTAAGATTAACCAATCTGTTAATTGATTTCATCAATTTTTTTTAATAAAAAATATAAAAATATTAAATTGTATGAAATCATTGAAGCAAATGAAAATTGATTAGCTTTAATTTCATCATTAGCTTAGATATAAAAAAAATAAATAAATAATTTCAGCAAAATCTCTTGAAATATGTTAAAATATAAAGCATACGATTTTTTTTATTTTAAATGAACATTATCATTCAAATTATATATTTAAAATTATTTATTTATTCATTTTTGTGGGGATATGCAACAAAACATATCTAGAAACTGAGATTGCCCTATTGATAAAATGGTTCTTATCTTTTTATCTAATAAATAATTAATTAACACTTTAAAATAATTTTCTATTAATTGTTGAACATGAAATCCCATTAAATTGTTTTAATATCATAGTTATCCCTAATATTTTGTAAAATAATACATTCAGACATATTTTAGTGATTTATAACAAACAAATCCTTTAACAGTTTCCTTCTAGATTCACAGTAGCTCTTACTGATAACGACTTATTTGTTATTAATAAATAGTTTATCATAATTTATTATTTTATTAAAAATTAGGGTATGCTATTAAAGCAAAAGATTATGTGTGTGTTTTTTCTTGTGGCCAAACAATTTCAATGAGTATCTTATGAAACTATGGGACATGAATTAATAAAATTTCAAATATAACGCAAATTCTAAATTTTGAAAAATAAAATATTTAGTTAAAATTTTAAGAGATTCGTTTTATTTATTAATTTATGGTTAAATTTTTTAATTTTTTTTACCTTTGAAGGTCTTTATCTATGCATGTGATTTTTGGAAATTGCTACCTAACATGTACACATTTGGAGACTGCATTGCTTCAGGAATTTACCCGAGAAAATTCTCATAATTCATAAATAATTTGATTTTGAATATCTCCTCTTAATTAAAAATTGACTACGAAAAATATTAAAAATTAATTTAGATTAAGTGAATCAATTTACAACGTTTTTGATAATTAATTAAATGAGTAAAATAAAAATCTCATGAAAATTAACACATCGATATTATATTCTAATCATTAAATGTTAAGAAAATATTCGAAAAAATACAGAATAATAAATAATTAATGGCATCGTAGACTTTACTTTTTTAATTTTTTTAAAGAATATTAGGTAAGTAATAAAATATTTGTAATATTTTTTTAATTTTTTTTAAAGAATATTAGGTAAGTAAGAAAATATATGCTAGTTTAATTCTGAAAATTTTCAAGATTTTACAATTAAAAAATAATATGCATATATATGTTATATGTAGCTCAACATCATCAGAATCATCTTCATCTTTTATACTCATGACCATTGACTTTGAATGATACTCACCATTTTCACCGTAAATTTTATCCAAAACCAAATAAAAACAAATAGAAAACACAGTGATTCCAATAAAAAAAAATCAACTGAATTGATGATTCACCAATGATTTAGCTCTATGTAAAGCTTTTTCTCCATTGGCATCTAACAACTTCATGATCTTCTTGAAGATTTATGAATCAACCTCTGGAAATAAATTGCGGTGTCCAAAGCATGAATCCCACGAAAATAAGCCAAATAACATGGAAAAACGTACTGGCAAACCTAACAAAGCAAACCAAGTAACTTTACGGCTATCCAATTGCCATTAGGGTTGTGACTAAAGAAACAAGAAGAACAATTTGGCCAAGAAAATGGTATTGGTTTTGACAGCCAGATGATCGGCTGAATGAAAATGGATGAGAAGAAGGTACTGACCGAAGATGATGTTGGGCATTGCCCAAGTTTTAGTCCAAGGCCCACAATCTATTATAATCCTAACATAATTCAATCTCTCTCTTTATATATATATATATATATATATATATATAATTCAATTATAATTCAAAAAGACATACCAACGCAAATAAGCTGAAAGGGGGAATTCCAAATTCCCCCTAATATTTGTTTAAAAAACAATCACCCCCTCTCCTTTTTATTGGCAAAATCTAAGCCATCAATTACAAAAAATGAATAGATGAGATTTTGCCAACAAGGAGGGGAGGGGGTGATTGTTTTTTGGGTAAACATAAGGGGAGAATTTGGAATTCCCCCTAAGCTGAAATTAGAGAGTGACGACAGCCAAAAAGAAAGAGAAAAAGGCGGAGAGATGACGTAGACAAAAGAAAAAACACCGGTGGCAGATTTTTCTGCAGAAAATTTCTGCGCATAGTTTCTATTTTTCAGACAATCAGAGAATGTTCATCCTCCAATCAAGTTAAAATTTAAAGATGTATTTATGACATCTTACTCTTTTATATAAAAAATTTAATTATTGTTTGAATAATTATAATTCAAATATAAAAATTAATTTTAAAGATATTTATTTTTTAATAAAAAAGATTTATTTTTTATTAATTTTTAAATTATTTTTTAGTTAATCTTTACTTATTATTATTAACAGTATTTACTCTATTATTATTAGTAATTATAGGATATATTTTGTATTTATTAGATTTAAATTTATACCTAAAGTTTTATAGCAGAGATTTGGATAGACTCCGAGAATGATCCGTAATTTTTATCCTTCACATTGGAGGAGTTTTTTACGTTAAAAATTAGATTGTGTTGATCATTATTTTGTTATCCATATTTACAATTGGGGTGTTTGTTTGATTCCTCACAGGTTCAATCAAAGAGAGAATTCCGTAATTTTTTCCTAACAAAGTGGTATCAGAGCTTGGTTTATATTGTTTGGATTAAATGATGGAATCAAGTACAAACAGAATAGTTAGTTTGAATGGAACAAATTATCATGTTTGGAAGGACAAGATAAAAGATTTGCTATATGTGAAGTGTTGACATTTATCGGTGTTTGGTGAATCGAAGTCAAGGAACATGAGTGATGCTAATTGGACTCTTGAGCATAAAATTATGTGTGAGTTTATCCGACAGTTTGTAGATGATAATGTTTTGAATTATATTAGCAAGGAAACACATGTTCGAACGTTATGGAATAAGATTGAGTCGTTATATGGAAGGAAGACCGGTAACAACAAAATATTTTTAATTAAATAACTTATGGGTTTAAAATATAAAGATGACCAATCGATTTCAGATCATCTGAATGAGTTTCAAGGATTGTTGGATCAACTTTTGGCGATGAACATTAAATTTGAAGATGAAATACATGGCTTGTGGTTGCTTGGTGCATTGCCTGACACTTGAGAGACTTTCCGTATGTCGCTCTGTAATTCAGCTCCTAATGGTACAGTTACCATGAATTTTGTTAAGAGTAGGATCTTGAATTAGGAAATGAGAAGAAAGACTTAGAGTTCTTTATCAAATTCAGAAGTTCTCGTTACTGGAAAAAGGAGAAGAAGTCAGAGTAGAGGCCTGAGAGATAAAAAAAAGAACAAAAGCAAATCAAGATCATGGTAGAAGAATGTTGAATGCCATCACTGTGGTAAGATGGATCACATTAAGAAAATTTATTTTCAACTGAAATGAGAAAAGAAGAACAGCAATGGTGAAAAGGAAAAGAATAATCGTGATAAAGATGAATGAGTTGCTACTGTGTCAAATGAGCTTGTCATTATGTGTTATGATAATAATATAAATTCTACATATAATGAGTCCAGTTGGATTATTGATAGTGGAGCATCTTATCATATTACTTCTAGAACAGAATTTTTCACTTCTTATACACCTGGTGACTTTGGTACATTGAAGATGGGCGATGATGACTTGATTAAAGTAATAAATGAAGGAGATGTCAGTTTAGAAACTGAAAGTGGAGCGTCGTTACTTCTCAAAGATGTTAAGCATGCACCTGATATTCGACTTAATTTGATCTCGATTGAAAAGCTTGATGATGATGGATATCACAGTCATAAAGGTGATGAAAAATAAAAATTGATCAAAGGATCACTAGTGGTGGCCAGAGGTAAGAAGCATTCTTCTTTATATATTCTGTAAGCTAGGATTTCAAAAGGCATGTGCAATATCACAAAGGATATTACAACACTATAGAATAAGAGACTTTGTCACATGAGTGAGAATGGAATGAGTATATTAGTCAAGCAAAATGTAGTCTCTGGAGTAAAGAGTACGAAGCTTGAAAAGTGTGTACATTGTTTGGCGAAAAAACACAAGAGAGTTTCTTTCAAGAGTTATTCGCCTTCAAAGAAGTCTGGATTGTTAGAATTGGTACATTCAGATGTTTGTGGTCCAATGCCTACAAAAACTGTTGCTGGTATTGTGAAACCCGTATCCGGATCTCAAGGGCATAACGATAATTTTATATTTTACTGTATATACATTTACATCCATCTCGTATACTGTTGATACGTCAGCATGATTTTGTATTTATTTTGGGGATTGGAGTTGGTTAAGATTGAATTTTAAAGTTGTAAATGCAGGGACCTCAACGTAATTAAAAAATAGTTTTATTTTGAGTGTGACTCTAATGATATTTTTCAACTTACGAAGAATTCAAGTGAAATTTTTCATTTTGGCAAGTTCGTTCGATCATATGAATTATTCGTTCAACTGAAATGCTTGGTTTGTTCGAACGAAATAGAGTTCATTTGACCGGCAATTTGGAAACTCCCTGACTTTGAAAAGTGTTGGAGGCTTCGTTCGACTGAAGACTTGATTCGTTCAACCGAAGGCATCCGTTCGTTCAAGCAAACCCTCAATTCGTTCGATCGAACTGAATGAAATGACGATTTTTGTCTTCTTCTAGAAGCTTCTCCTTTACATTTCTTAAGGGCAAAATGATAATTTCGCCCTTTTCCATAAATAGAAGGCTGAGGCCTCATTTCCCCCATTTTTCTTCTCCTTTTCTCTCTTCCTCTCCCTCTCCCACGTTATCTCCCTGCTCTCTCTATCTCTCACCAAATTTTTGCAATATTCTTAATTTCTCTTCACCTATCACCTATATTTTTCATTTCTAACTTCATGGGAGCATCAATTTGACAGTAAAAACCCAGAAAACAAAAAAGGGAGCTAGGGTTTCTAACATACATTTTGGGGTTTTTTGACTTCCGCGCAAAATTGAAGTAAACCAATGGTTCTATGAGGTTAGTAGCATCATTTCTAACCCGTCTGTAGCCTCCATTTCGTGTTTTATCAATTTTTGTTCGTTTTACTATTTATCTAGGTGGTTTTTGTTAGTTTCGTCACATGCATTATGTATAAACAGTAATCAAATTACTATTCTAGTAAGCCTATAGGGTCTACTCATCAATTTCGTAGAAACGAGTCAAAATACGTTAGTTTAGATTAAATGTAAGTTAATGATAATAATATATATATATTTGTAATATCGATTATGAGGGCCAGGATACTGTTGGTGATGATGGCCAGAGGGCCTATATATTCACAGTAGCTACTGGTGGTAGCTTAGGATTAGCATGAGGAGAGAGGTCGCCTAGGTGAATAGAGACTTCACAGGTAGAGAAGATGTATGGTGTATATCATTATTATCATGAGTGGTGATTTGACCACTTGTGAGTCTCATTGGATTAATACGGATGTCACCGTGTGACTAATTCGAGACGAACGACATTGGTGGGCTTGTTTTTATATAACTAAATCATGCATTCTCTACATTCAAAAATGAATTTTTATAAATAACATGTTTTATCTGTATATAAAATCCACTGACGGTCTCAGGATGCCCAAGGCCAGAGTAATCGCCAAAAAATGAAACCCGTCCAATGACTTTCGATATATATATTCTTTGGATGTTTTCAAACTAAAAGACATATTTTTTAACAAAATCTTTTACGAGGTATTTGATTTATGTTTTATATTTTAAATGGAATATTATTTATTTATTTATTTATATTCTTAGTTCACTCACGGAGCATACTTCTGTATACTCACCCCCCTCACTCTTCAGTTTCAGGATAGACAAGAAGATACACGCTTTAGATGGGTGGTGGTGGCTTCAGTTGTTAAGGGTATCAGGTATACTTTCGAGATCGACTCACTTAGACCAGATTGTAGTCCACTAGGTTTACCTTTACAAATTTGAGATGTTGTTTATTCATTTTTCTATAGATTATAAAAGAATTTGTAAATTTTATTAGAATTATATTTTGGATGGATCGACTCCACATAATTATATTTGGATGATCATTTTATGAAATAATTTGTATATATTTTGAAGTGTTTGGGATTTGATTAAGAAATTCATTTTGAAGTTTGGGTGTTTGGTCAGAACTGTATTGGAAGTATCGTATAAATGTTTTTGAAAACAGATTTTGTAAAGGCCTTACAGGCTTTTAGGATGTATTCTGTGTGATTGAATATACCCTAGGAGTCTATGATGGCTATCACGTATAGGATCCACGGGCTAGAATATGACAATTTTATTGGTATCAGAGTTTTTGATTTTAAAATGATTTTGGAAACATCCAAACTTGTTTTTCATATTATATTTTGAAATCTTATACATGATTTTGCTTATTTTGAAAAATTTTTTGGTGGACTAAGTGAATCGAGTCATAAGAAACATCACCACCCTGTAAATTCTGTACAATTGAATTCCGTGTTCTTTTTGTAGCTAAATATCTTCAAGACCTAGGCAAGGTCAAGGTAGACCACAAAGAGAAATTATACTCGATGCCGAAGAAGAGGTTACGTTGTATATGTCTCAACCTGAACCCGATAAATAGTATAAACCTCTTCCGTCTCAATATCAATAACCGGACACGGGAATGCCTCCAACTATGATGCCCGAGCAATGGGCTGCCTTGATGGTTTATTGAAATGCTCAAACTGCTGAAGCATCTAGATCAGCTCTAAAATTGTCCAAACTAATTAAAGAGATTTGATAATTAAGAAGTGTGTCATTTGAAGGTACCACCAATGCGACAGTAGCTAATCGATGGTTTAGAAAATTAGAGGGTGACTTGAACGACATGGAGCTTGAGGATAGGTACAAGTTAAAGGCGACTGTCCGATCATTAGAAGGCAGTGACGCCACTTGGTGGGCGAATATACAAGCGAGGGCCTCAACACAATTGACCTGGGATAATTTTGTAGAAGAATTTTGAGACCAGTACTTCAACCCTTTTCATTGTAACCAGAAGAAACAAAAATTCCTTCGATTGAAACAGATGCGTAAGATAGTGACAAAGTATGAGACCCAGTTGAGAGAATTAGTTGAGTTTGTATCGGACCTTGCTAATAAAGAAAGATTGTGTGCCAAATTTGAAGAGAGTTTGAATTTTGAGATACGTGAGAGGATGTCACTGTCAAGAAACCAGAGGTATAAAAAGATGATTCAGATGGATCTTTGAGCAGAGAAGTTAGCAGGAGAAAGAAGGTTGAGGAGTTAGTTTCAGAAAAGGAGAGATTTGAGTATACAAGTCGATTCTCCATCCAAGAAGAGTCGTAGTAGTGGGTCTTCCAGTGGAGCCTCTGCTACTAGTCCTGCAAGCATTTCTTCATATTCTCTTCAAAGCTAAGGACACTCGAGATTCAGATCATCAACTCAAGGATAAACTCAAGGATTGAGGCAGAGTCAGAATATGGATAGGTGTGCTTACTGTAGGCAGTATCATACAAGCTCGTGTTCACAGTCAATTGTATGTCACCAGTAGAGAGATAGGGCACATAAAGAGGTTTTACTCTAAATTAGGCAGAATGGAGATGGAAGATCAGACAAGCCGACATTACTCACACCACCACCAGCAGCCAGCAGATTATTAGGTAGCAGCTTCTACAGGTAAAAGATCAAGAGCGGGTAGTTCATCCACAGCATCTTATGGTGCTCAAAGGACTCGAGATAGAGTCCAGATCAGGGTATTTGCTTTGAACCAGAAGTAGGCACAAACTAACCCAGATGTGGTGATCGGTATGGTTACGATTTTTAATCAACTTGCATATGTTTTAATAGATTCGGGTTCTAATAGATCTTTTTTTAATATAGCTTTAGCGCCTCATGCTAGTAATCCATTGTTACCCCTAGATCAAGAGATAATAGCTCATACCCATCTAGGTCAGAAATTGTTAAGAAAGACTATGTTTAGAGACTGTGCTGTGATTGTGAATGGAGTTGAGTTGGTGACAAATCTAATTCCTCTAAGAATGGAAGATATTGATGTAATACTGGGGATGGATTGGTTATCAAGACATTGAGCAACAGTAGATTGCTTCGCCAAACAAGTTGTATTTAAAAAACTAGGAGGATTAGAGATAGTTTTTGCAAGTGAGTGGAATATTTTATCTAGTGGCATAATTTGTTCTATAGAATCTCAGAGTACATGTTATAGATACAACTGTCTCTAAGTACTCAATTGACCAAGTTCTGATAGTGAGAGAGTTCTCAGATGTGTTTCCAAAAGAATTATCAAGAATGCTCCCAGAACAAGAATTTGATTTCAGTATAGACTTGGTTCTCGATACTATGCCAATCTCAATGCCGTCTTATCGTATAGTGCCAGCTGAACTCAAGAAATTAAAGGTGCAACTTTAGGATTTGATTGATAAAGATTTTATCAGACCTAGTGTATCACCCTAGGGTTCCTCAGTATTGTTTGTTAAGAAGAAAGATGGGACTCTACGATTGTGTATAGACTATCGATAGTTAAATCGGGTTATCATCCGAAATAAATACCCACTGCCCAGGATCGATGATTTGTTTGATCAGTTACAGGGAGCGAGTGTATTCTTAAAAATTAATTTAAGATCAAGGTATTATCAACTGCAGATTAAGGAGAACCATGTAGCCAAGACAGCCTTTCGAACGCACTATGGTCATTATGAGTTCCTTGTAATACCATTTGGGTTAACTAATGCTCCTGCTGCATTCATAGACCTCATGAATTGAGTATTCCAATCCGTACCTTGATAAGTTTGTAATTGTCTTCGTTAAAAACTTATTGGTTTACTCAAGGATCAAGAAAGAATATGCTCAGCATTTGCGGATCGTACTACAAATACAGAGAGAAAGAAAGTTGTATGTCAAGTTTTTGACATGTGAGTTTTAACTTTGAGAAGTTATATTCTTGGGAAATGTAGTCTCAAGAGAAGGAATCTTTGTTGATTCCCATAAGGTTGAAGCCATTGTACAGTGGGAAAGACCTAAAAATATTACGAAAATAAGAAGTTTCTTGGGATTAACAACTTATTACAAGAATTTTGTTGACAACTTCTCTTTGATAACTGCTTCATTGACATGCTTAACGAGAAAAGATATTAAGTTCAAATGGAATAAGAAATGTGAGCAGAGTTTTCAGGAATTAAAGAGTAGTCTCACCTTAGCTCCAGTATTAATAGTATCTATTTCTAGAGAGGGATATATAGTATTTAGTGATGCCTCCAGACAAGGGCTAGGTTGTATTTTGATATAAAATGGCAAGGTAATTGTTTATACTTCAAGACAGCTCAAGAAGCATAAGGAGAATTATCTTACCCATGATCTAGAATTGATAGCAGTTATTTTTACCCTGAAGATTTAGAGACATTACTTATACGGAGAAAGGTGTCAGATTCTCATCGATCACTAGAGTTTGAAGTATTTTCTCACACAGAGAAAACTAAATCTGAGACAGAGGAGATGATTCAAACTAACCAACGATTATGATTTGGTGATTGACTATCATCCGGGGAAGGCCAATGTAGTGACAGACGCTTTAAGCAGGAAGTCTTCAGTGACGTATGTTCGATCAACATACCTTCTATTGTTACTAGAATTGAAAAACATGGGAGTAACATCAGAGTGTAATCAAGATGACTCGATGCTAGCCAATTTCATTATAAAACCAACACTAAGGAAATATATAAAAGAAAAGAAGATACAGGATCTAGAATTAGTGAAAGTCTGCCAAAGAATTATGAATGATGAGGCTGGAGAATTCTACATTTCTCATAATAGAAGTCTAACATTTAGAGGTAAGGTATGTGTACCCTCAGATGATAAACTGAGGAATGCCATCCTAGAAGAAGCTCACTGTTTGGCTTTTGCAATGCATCATAACAGCACAAAAATGTATAGAACCATCAGAGAAAATTTTTCAAGGTTTGGAATGAAGAGAGATATGGCAAAATTCGTTGCCAGGTGTATAATATGTTAGTAGGTTAAGGCTGAACATCAGAAGCCAGCAGGAATGCTTCAGCCATTACCCATACCAAAATGGAAATGAGAACACATCACCATGGATTTCATGGTAGAATTACTACGTACTCAAGATGGATATGATGCAATATGGGTGATCGTAGACAGATTGACTAAGTCTATACACTTCTTTCCCATCAGAACAAAGTATTCAGTTGAGAAGTTAGCAAAATTGTATGTGGTAAAGATTGTAAGGTTGCATGATGTACCTGTGATAATAGTATCAAATCGGGATCCTTGATTTACATCTCAATTCTAGCCTAGTCTTTAAAGGGCTATGGGTATGAGGTTGACTTTCAACTCAGTGTTTCTCCCTTAGACAGACGGATAATCAAAAAGAATCATCCAAATACTAGAAGATATACTGAGAGGATGTGTACTATAGTTTCAAGGGAGTTTGGATCGGTATCTACCACTGGCTGAGTTCGCCTATAACTAGAGGTGGCAAATGGGTCGGGCCGGCCCGACACGACACAGGCTCGGCCCATGAACAGTAAAAGCCCTGCACGGTTCGGCCCGTTAAAAGGGTCGTGCCGTGCCGAGGGATTAGGGCCGCGGGCCGGGCCGGCACGAGCCCGTGATGGGCCGTGCCAAGCCGGCTCGATTATTAAAATAATAATAAAAATATTATTAAAATAATAAAATTAATAAAAATAATAATAAAATATTATTAAAATATTAATAATATATTATTAAATTAATATTTTGGCTCGCGGGCCTAGCACGGTTAGGCCCGTTGGCCCGGCCCGGCACGACCCTTTTGGGCTGTGCTTCATGGGCCGTACTGGGCCTTCGATTTTTTTATCGGGCCTGGCACGGCCAAGCACGTTAGCCCGTAAGGGCCTAATTTTCATGGGTCGGGCCGGCCCGGCCTGGCCCATTTACCACCTCTACCTATAACAATAATTATGAGTCCATCATAAGAATGACACCATATGAAGCTATTTATGAAAGAAGGTGTAGAACTCCTTTATATTAGGATGAAGTAGGCGAAAGAAAATGAAACAATGTTGAGTTAATTAAAGCCACCACTGAGAAGGTAAGGATTATCCAAGAGAGATTGAATTTAGCTCAAGATAGACAGAAGTTATTCTCGGATAACAGATGAAGGGATTTGAAGTTCGATGTGGACGAACAAGTATTTTTGAAGGTATCACCCTAGAAGGGGGTGATTAGATTCCAGAATCAGAGAAAGCTCTACCCAAGGTTCATTGGACCTTTAAGAATCATTGAACGGATTGGTCTAATAGAATACAGGTTGGAGCTACTGCCAGATATGCCAGGGGATTCATGATATTTTTCATATTTCCATGTTGAAGAAGTACGTTCCCAACCTTTCCCATATTATCAGACTACCTCCGATGAATTTAAGAGAAGATTTGAAGTGTAAGGTGCAACCAGTGGCTATCCTCGATCATCAAAAATGGATACTGAGAAATAAAGTTATTCCTGTGGCTAAGGTTTTGTGAAAAAGCGATACTATTAAGAAAATGACATGGGAACCCAAGCTTCAAATACAACGTCAGTATTCTCATCTCTTCTAGTATTAAGGTACATTGAATTTTGAAGACAAAATTCTTTTAAGGAGGTAGATTTATGAGCCCCGTGTTCTGATCCCAAAGGTATAACGATAATTTTATATTTTTACTATACATGTATTTACATCCATCTCATATACTATTAATATGTCAGTATGATTTTATATTTATTTTGGAGATTAGAGTTGGTTAAGATTGAATTTTGAGGTTGTAAACACAGGAACCTCAACGTAATTAAAAGATATTTTCTAACTTAGGGAGAAGTGAAATTTTTTATTTTGGCGGATTCGTTCAATCGAATAGGGTGATTCATTCAATCAAATGAATTATTTGTTTAGTCGAAATGCTTGGTTTGTTCGAACAAAATAGAGTTTGTTTGACCGATAATTTGGAAGCTCCCTGACTTTGAGAAGTGTTAGAGGCTTTGTTTGATTGAAGACTTGGTTTGTTCGACTGAAGGCATTCGTTCGTTCGATCAAACTGTGCGAAATAATGATTTTTGCCCTCTTCTAGAAGCTTTTTCTTTACATTTCTTAAGAGCAAAATAGTAATTTCGCCCCTTTTTTCTATAAATAAGGGGCTAAGGTCCCATTTCCCTCATTTTTCTTCTTCTTTTCTTCTTCTTTCTCTCCTCCTCTACCTCTCCCACATTCTCTCCCTACTCTCTCTATCTCTTACCCAAATTTTTGCCACATTATTGATTTCTTTTCACCAATCACCCAGATTTTCCATTTCTAACTTCATGAGAGCATCAATTTGACGATAGAAATGCAGAAAACAAAAAGGGGAGCTAGGGTTTTCAACATACATTTTAGGATTTTTCGACTTCGGAGCAAAATTGAACCAAACCAATGGTTTCACGAAGTTAGTAGTATCATTTCTAACCCTTCTGTAGCCTCTATTTTGTGTTTTATCAATTTTAGTTCATATGGGTTTTACTGTTCATTTAAGTGATTTTTGTTAGTTTCGTCGCATGCATTATGGTTTTTACTCGTTATTTAGATTGTAATAAATTTGGGGGAGTTATTAGGAAACTTTGGATGTGAATTCAAAAATTTTAGTTAGACGTAAATAGTAATCAAATTACTATTCTAATGAGCCTATAAGGTCCACTCATTAATTTTGTAGAAACGAGTCAAAATATATTAGTTTAGTCTAAATATGGATTCGTGATAATAATATATGCATATTTGCGATGTCAATCATAAGGGCCGGGATACTATTAGTGATGATGGCCATGAGAGCCTGTATGTTCACAGTAGTTACTGGTGGTAGCCTAGAGTCGGCCTGAGAAGAGAGGTTGCCTAGGTGAATAGAGACTTCACAGATGGGGGAGATGTATGGTATATATCATTATTATCATGAGTGGTGGTTTGACCACCTGTGAGTCTCGTCGGATTAGCACGGATGTCACCCTTGACTTATGCTTTCTATTTTAAATGGAATATTATTTGTTTATTTATTTATTTATATTCTTAGTTCACTCATGGAGTATACTTCCGTATACTCACCCCCTCACTCTCCAGTTTCAGGGTAGATAAGAAGATACGCACTTTAGGCGGGTGGTGATCGCTTCAGTTGTTAAGGATATCAGGTATACTTTCGATATCAACTCACTTAGATCAGATTGTAGTCCACTGGGTTTACCTTTACAACTTTGAGATATTGTTTATTCATTTTTCTATAGATTGTAAAAGAATTTGTAAATTTTGTTTGAATTATATTTTGGATAGATCGACTCCATATAATTATATTTGGATGATCATTTTATGGAATGATTTTGGTATATTTTGAAGTGCTTAAAATTTGATTGAGAAATTTATTTTGAAGTTTGGGTGTTTGGTTAGAACTGTATTGAAAGTTTCGTATAAATATTTTTGAAAACAGGTTTTATAAAGACCTTACAAGCTCTCAAGAAGTATTATGTGTGATTAAATATACCCTAGGAGTCTGTGGTAGTTGTCATATATGGGATCCACAGATTTGGGCATGATAGGTGCAACTTATTTTGTGATATTTATTGATGACTATTCAAGGAAGGTTTGGGTTTACTTCTTGAAGATAAAGAATCAGGTATTTGATGCATTCAAGTAATTCCAGGTTTTGGTTGAGAGACAAATGAGGAAAAAGCTGAAGTCCATTTGATCAGATAATGGTGGTGAGTACATTTGCCCTCTTAATGAGTACTGCAGATAGCAAGGTATTAGACATCAGAAAATACAATCCAAGATACCTCAGTTAAATGGTATAGTGGAATGAATGAATCGGATACTTGTGGAGAGAGTTAGATTTTTTATTTTGGATGTGAAATTGCCCAAATTCTTTTGGGGTAAAGCATTGAGTACAGTAGTACATGTGATTAATCTATCTCCTATAATTACTTTAGATGGTGACGTGCCAGATAAAGTTTGGCTTGGAAGGGATGTTTCCTATAATCACCTGAGAGTGTTTGGTTGTAAAGCCTTTGTTCATGTTCTGAAAGATGAGAGGTCTAAATTAGATGTCAAGACACGAGAATATATTTTTCTTGGTTATGGCTCTGATGAGTTAGGCTACAGATTGTATGATCCGATTGAAAAGAAGATTCTGAGAAGCCGAGATGTTGTTTTCATGAAAGGTCAGACTATTGAAGATTTTGAAAAGACAGAGAAGACAGTTCCCCAGAGTTCACAGTCATGTGTGGATATTGATCCAGCTCCTTCTACAGTAGTACATGGTCAGGTTGAGAATCATATGGAGATTCAAGATGAGCAACAGAGTGTAGATGACACGAATGATTATGTAGATGATAATGCTTTGCCATCGACTACTACTTTGAGGAGGTCTACCAGAGACCGTCATCCCTCTTCCAGGTATTCTGTTGATCAGTATGTGCTTTTAACTGATAGTGATGAGCCTGAGTGCTTTGAAGAAGCAATGAA
>JAVXUL010088571.1:3368-17500 GCA_035590515.1 Trichilia minutiflora | reverse complement strand
TAGTCACCAGAGTCATTGAGTCATTCTTAGAAATATCTGAATTTGCAAGATATCAAAAAAGGTTTTTTTAGTTGGCCACTAACGCAGAAAACAGAAATGGCACTGATTTAGAATGTGATTCCCATCTGGAAGATCTCCTTGTTGCATAATTTACACCTAAAAAGGTAAAAAGTTGATATTTGTTGACCTATGTCTTTCATCTTTAAAAAGATGCAATTTTTTGTATTAAATTTGCTAAATGGGAAGTTGTGATAATATTTTTTATGTAACATTTTCAAGTAGAGCCTTTTTAAATAGATCATATACTAGTAGAGTTTTTAATTAAAAGAAAACTGGTTGTTTGGTTTCCAATCACATCTTTAGCAAAAATTGTGTGATTGCTTTAATAGGTAAGATTTTAAGTTTATGCTATGAGAGAAATGAAGTGAATTTTCAAATAAAATAGGGTATTTGAGACAGCATAACATTCTAAAATCCTCAAAAAAGGATTTACTCAAAAAGTCCAAAATTTAGGTGTTTCTCAATAGAGATAAAATAGTTTATTTACCCCCCTATAAATTCTATTCCAGTTAGCAACAAAACTATACCAAAAAAACAAATTGAAAAGAGCTTTCGGTGTTGAAAAAGCGTTTTTAGCAATAGAAAAGCCATACCTAATGAGCACTCAACTTGTATTCACTAATGCTGAAAGCCTTTAACGTTTTGATTGTGGCATGTTCACCTGAACGACCACGTGATATATAGTTTATATGCATGTTCACCCTTATTCATTGTTCTCGTACTTCACTGGAAATCTTACCAACATTTAGTTTATGGCAAATTGCAGTTGTACGTTCTTCTTAATGTTTTTGAACAGGAAGAATACACTGGTTATTCAGTGGCTACACAAGTACATTCTTTACTGAGCCTGATCATGGGTTTATGGGATCAACATTTGTTACATTGACTCGGTAGTAACTAGGTTGAATCATTCATTCTGAGTGTGGTGGTAGTTTCTTTCAGGAAAGCTTGATAACTTTCCATACATTAAATTTGGGAAACAGAGAAAAGGATGTAAAAGCGCAACTTTGTTAGTCAACCCTTGCCCATGGCCTACATTTCTACACAATTTATGTTAGAAAGGGACTACTAATCAGCCCTGGATTTATCATTTTGCTTTTATTAGTACTTCATTTCAAGGAATTTTTAGTTTTCAAGATATGTTCTAATTTATTCTATATCAGACCAGAATGGTTTTGATCTATTTAGCCATATGATTCTTTCTCTACTGAATGATCTGGTAGACATTATAGCCCTGTCTTACTATGTTTTATCTGGAAAAATCGAATAGGTCCTTGAATCAGATTTAGATTACTTTTTTCCATTTTCTACAGCGTGCAAGCTATCAAATGTTTCTTGTACTAAAAATTATTATTCCCGAATACCCTGCTAATCCCAAGAATCGAATTGCTTGTATTCAATTGTATGTGCACTGCTGACTCTTTCTTGTTTACACTAGATATGATGCATTTACTTAGGTAAATACCGATGAAATTGATCACTTGCTGTTGGCAATGGCCCGAGTCGGAGGTTTGGTTATGCTGCAACCAGAAGTAGGAGGTTCACGAGACAACTTCCTCTTTGCAGGAATTTGACAAAGTAAAGTTTCAAAAGCCTGTAATTGCCAGAGACACTCTGGTTATGCACATGACACTTGTTAAGCCCCAAAAGCATTTCGGAATAGCGAAAGTGAAAGGAAAGGCGTATGTCAGAGGTGACTTGGCATGTAAGAGTGAGTTCCTAATGGCTACAGGCACTGAATAAATTTGTTCAGTATGTTCTTTCCATCCTTTTGTACTCATTGCTTGTAACTTGAGGTTTTTGGTACTTGCTTTATTGTGTTGTACCAAAGTAACTAAATAGAACAAGAGAAGTATTAGGTTTTAAAAGGTATCATAAGGTATGTGATAGCTATGAATCTTGATATTGTTCAAATCAGGAATTTACTTGTGTCTTTCTTCTTTATCAATATGCTTTTTGAGTTTTAAGCAAGTTTTAAAAAATGGCCTCTACTTAGCAAAGAAAAATTAATATTTGTGAAAATTTGCTCAATTATTTGTAGATATTGATGTTGTATAAAAGTCTTATATCGGCAAAAATAAAATAAATGTGAAGTGGTATAACAATGATGCGTTATTTTGTACTAGAAAATTTAGTTAAAAGTTATACGTATAATAATATTCTTAAAATATTATTTGATTTTACAAAATTATTTTAGTTTTTAACCCAATATTGGTTTCGTTATCCTCTGAAAGATCAAATGAATGAAACAAAATTTGTTTTGATGTTTCTATCAAAGCTTTTCTTAGTGATTTCATTAATTTTTCTTCGATTCAAGCCATTTCCCTCAACAAAAGCATTTCAAAAAAGCAAACAAAACGAAGGGACAAAGGGTCGGGATATGGTAACATTAGTATAACAGTATAACTTCTCAATTCTTTTATGCCATTTGAAAATTTTGAAAAATATAATAAAAATTTAAAAGCATAGAAAAATAATAATTATTAAAAAAAATCAGATGACAACCTAAAAATTGAGAATATATATGACACAACAGAATATATCTTAGCTTAATTCTTTTATTATGAGTTAATTATAATAAAAAAATTTTGAAAAAAATTATACAATACAAATACATACACACTAACCCTACCCCAATTGAAAGCTATAATTGGTGTTGGTTATTGCTTTTTGTGCTCCCAATGATGCATCTGATGAGTGCACAAAACAATCCTTTTCTTTTGCTGCTATCATAACACAATGTTTTTTGTACATCTCTTATCCCTTCGGTAGGAAACACCAATTATTAGACATCAAAAATTTTAATGAATGACCTCTTCCTTTTCTCTTGCAGCCAGACACTCTCTCAGCACATTATTTTTTCCTTTCTTTTTTCTTTTGAGAAAAAAAAAAAAAAAAAAAAAAAACTATGTGCCCATCCTTGTACAGAGTGAAAGGCATTCAATTTTGTAGGTAATTGGGCACTGCAGCTTATTTTTTTCAGACATATTTAAATCACTACTTTGAGGATTCATTTTCCAATGGAATCTCTTGTCTACCAACCATATCTTCTTTGGGATACTAAAAATGGTATTTTAGGGATTGAATTGAGGTGCAAGTATGGTGTTATATGAGTACTATTATTGTATAGCTTTTTGTAATATATAATTGTATTGGGTCTCTTTCTATTTTGAGGGTATTGAATTACTTCATATATATTTTAAAAATTCTATAATATAATATAATGATGCGAAAGAAAGAGATAATTTATTTTGCACAAGGGAAAGACTCTTATTTCTGTGGGTTATTTGTGAGAATACTTTTTTTTTTTTTAAATTGAGAAATCCAATCCCATCCATTTAATTTGTAGAATTCCGTTAAATAAAGGATCAAATGCATCATTTTATGTAATATCCAACTTATTCAGGATCACTTCATAAATATAAAAGTAAAATTGATAAAATTTGAATCTCCTATTTTTGATATTTTAATAATGTGCATTTCCTAAAGTTCGAACACATGATTAACATTAAACAATCATTCAACGCGCCCTTATTACTAAGCCACATCCTGAAGTGGTGAGAAAAGTGAATTATCCTCTTGCTTTAATAGTGACATTAAATTATCCGTATAAATTAAAATTAAAAAAATTTATGAGTATTATACTTCGTGAAAAAGGAGAAATTTCACTTCAACAAATCAAAATTTTAATTTCATGAATTTTTTTTAAGACAATGGATTATTTTTTTACTTTTATGGAGGCATTGAGTTATCTTTATAAACTAAATTAAAGAAATTTTTAGACCCCTTATTTTTAAAATAAAAGTTCAAATCAAGTAGATTATCACTTTGAAAATATTTTACTTTTATAAATATTATGAATAATAAATCAACCAACAAAATTGAGGGTATGTTTAAAATTATTATGTTTTCGTTTTTTTAAATATGAGAGTTAAATATTAATTATTAAATAAAAATAAGTATTTATTAAATATTTTATAACTCGATATTATTCTTGCTTATATTTGATATTTAGTGATTCTATTTACAAAGAGTTATTAATTAAAATCAATTATAACTCAATGTTAAAGATATTATATGATTTCTTTAAAATTACACTCAAGGCTTTGTTTAGTTGATGTAGTTTTTTTGAAGGATAGTTATTGTGGTATGAAATTAATAATATTAAATATTTAATAAATAATTAAAATGAGTGAGTCTTATTAAAAATTTATATTATTAAATATTTGTTATACTTTATTTTTAAAATACCATAAAAAACTACAATTTCAAATAAAGTCTTACAATATTAATCAAATAATAGATGGAGATTTATTTTCATTACTCCTAAGATGGAGATTAATGATGATAATTAGTAATTTAATAATAAGATTAGTGATGAGTGATGCATGGTGATAATAAAATTATAAAAGTTAAAATCATATAATAAAATTAGTGATCAGTGATGCATGGTGATAATAAAATTACAAAAGTCACTTTTTCTCTTTTCGCACAATGAAGTCATAAAAGTTCAAATCATAATTATAAAAATATTTGTAGAAATTTTAATTTTTTTAATAAGTTTTAATTCTTTTGTTATATTTTCTAATCTTTTAATTAGAATTTATAACTTAAAAAATATAATAATTAAAAAATATAATAATTATTTTTAAAATATAATAAAAAATTATAACAAAAAAAAGTTTAAAAAATAGTAGTTTGGGCTAAAAAGTAAGAGAAAGGGTTAATTAAAAAATAATAATTTAAATTATATTATATTATGCTGAAAAGATGAAAAACGACAAGCCAGCTGATAAGTTGCCACTTGGAAATTATGAACATTAATGAATGGTGGAAGTGGGACCAATTAGATGATGACAACACATAGATTGATTGGCTGTTTGGGTACTAAATTTTGTTTCTTATGATATTGATTTTTTCAATATTTTACTTTTTATATGTTGGGCTTGTTATCATAAAAAATAATGGCCTGGGGCCCATTAGGGACCCAATAATTGACACAAAGTGTACGTAATAATTGTTAAAAAAATATATTACAGGAATATAAAAATGGAAATAATAACATTTAGATCCCTACCTTCTTAGGGGTTTACAAAGAAATAGTTTTTTTTTTCTATAACAAATAAGTCCTTAATTAATCCATGTTGAAATTATTGAAATACCATTATAAATAATATTATGACTTGTACGATTATAATATTAATGTCTGTTTTTTTCCGAAATATTAAATATAATTTAATTTAATTATTTTTATATTTTAAAAATATTTAGCACAGAAAAAATTTAGTATTTACTTTTAAATAAAATAAAATTATTTTTTATTTAATTTAAATATAAATATTTATATATATTTTTAAAATATAATTTAAATTTATTTTTTACTATATATAGTTTATTTAATAATCTAGAAGGCTTTATTTGTCAAAATTTGTGATTATGAGTTTAGGGATTTATTTATTATAAAAAATAAAATTACATCTTTATCGATAAAATTACAAAAACTCAAGGATTTGGAAATTATTACCCTTATAAAAATATTTGATAAAAATAATTAAAAAAAAAATCATAAACTGACGTATATAGAGCAGGTAAAGTGTTTGTTTCTTCTGTCTTCTTTCAATCAATTTTATATTTCAAATTTCATATTTTATTTCATTTTCTGTTCCAGAAGTTGTGGTGTTATGTTTATTATTTATTCATATTTTCCTATTCAATGATTTGATCCAATATTTCAAAGTCTCCGAATGATGAAATGTATTTTTTAAAATACATATATTTATTTTTATTCTTATATAACACTAATATTTTAGAATGAATATATATAATAATTCCTCATATAAAGCTTGCATCAAATGAGAACCAAATAAGACGAGAGTATATGTAAACTAGATGAGGTGGAAATTAAGAAAATTTTGATCCACAAAAACTTAAAAAAATAAATCCATGGATCAATATAAATATGAGGCATAATATATTTATAATACAAAAAATAATAATTACAATATATTTTAATAATTTTTTTAATTCTCATAAAATTTTGTATACTGTATAAAAGTATAAGATATTTTATAATCATACAATTCCATTACATCAATTTGTTAGAATAAGTTTGTATTTTTAATATTATATATTTATAATAATTTTATAATTATAAGTTATACGATGGTATAATTGTTATAATATAATGCTGAATTTAATATTAAAGAACAGAAATTTTACTTAGACAAGGAAAGAGCTTCTATTTTTATACGCCCCTTAAATTTAGTAGAGTGAAATCTACATTTTCAGCCTAGATTTATGTACGCAAGTTTGAAATACAAAATTCATCTTCAAATTGATGTGATATTTATAGAAATTACTTATTAATAACTTCAAAATTTTAAAAAAAATGTTAATATAAATTTTTTAAAAAAGTCAATAATAACTGCTCAACACATAATAATTATTAACAATCTTTGAATTAGATATAATAATTAAAGATTTTATACTTAATTTAGGATGAAACTTAGGACAAAATTCATACAATTACAAAATTTGGTGTAATAGTTATCACTTATAACTTCTTCGGACTCTTAAACTTTATTAAAAGCTAATCGAGAACAGATAAGATATAACACCTAATTTCAAAAATCATGCACATGCTTTATGTTGCAATTTTTGAAAATTTTACTTGAATCATCATATAAACATAATGAGATATATTTTTCATAAAAGAATTTAGATTAGATCATCCCAATTCTTTCTTTTTTCCATTGATTCTTGTGTATTGAAGCACATGCCAATTCATATAGATTGAGTAATTTTGTAAAAATACTGTGTTTTAGTCAATAATAATGATACCGAAAAAATGTTTTAAACCTCTCTCTTTTTGTTTGGTTTAATTCTTCAACTCATTCATATATTTTAGAAACACCCTCTTTGGTGTCATGCATTTTTTTTTTTTTTAATTTTATTTAAGTTGGTTCGATTCGCTCTAGTGAATACTTATTTCGCAATGGTAAAAGACGATTATACTTTTAAAAAATAATATTTTTCTTTAACCCAACTAATAAATGAAAGTAACGAAATATTTTTAAAATAGTAGAGATGAATTGGAATATTAGACTAAACAAGAGGGAGGTCTAAAATATTTTTCGATATGAGTTTAAAATTTGGGTAAAACTTTCAAAAGAAAATGTGGATAATGTTCTTATAATGCGATCTAAATTTTTATCAATACCAGAAAGCTGAAGAGAAACTTATGAGTAACATTACTTATTTAGTACAAGCAATTCCTACAATAACAGATAATTATATATAAAAAAAAAAATTGTAAGAATTACAGCTCAAATTTTGATAAGAAAAGAGGTGATTTTTTCCTCACTTAAGAAATTCATAATCTTAATTATTAAGCTTAAAATATTAAACATTTCCCCTTTTTTAAACAACCTCAAATATATTAAATTTAAAATATGTATTAGTACCCTTTAATTTACAGTAATCAAACTAATTATTTCATCATGCATTGCATGAAGAGGAGGAGGCCACCAAATAATAATTATTTATTCGGAATATCACATCCTAACTAACTTTTTCTTCTAAAAAATTCCCAACTATACAAACCCTAAGCCTTGACCACATAAACCAATAAATTACTGAATTTAATTGCAAGTTTCCAATGAGCATAACATCAATATAAATGCTTCCCACAAGAGATTGACTATTGTACATTGCAATGACTGTTAGATTTCTTGTTTGATATTCATGTTTTCTTTTAGTATTGACATTTTTTGATTAAAGAGTTTATTGGGACCAGAATCTAGATCATTCATGTTTGACCCAACCCATTTATTGGATCTTTAGATAATTTCATGTCGAAAGTAGCCTAAATTTTGTAGACTAAAGATCGAACAATATCTACCTCTACTATTTATTAGAAGAAAAAAATTTGTCATTTGATGTTAACATTAAGCCTTGTAAAATATTTTACATTTTAGATTAAAAAATTTAAGTGATACTAGACGAGAGTTAACAGTTAAATTTGTGTATTTAAATTCGTATTTATTGCACTATGCTGTGTTTTAATTAATTTTGTCTTCAAACAAATTTACCTTAGCTTCATTTGAAGAACTTAATTTTCGTGCCCTATATTTAGTGTCTCACATTCATATTGATCTTGGTTCGATATGGTTTTAATTGAATTCACGTTTTATAGGTGACAAGTTCTTTAATTTTATTACTTAGTACTTATTTAATAGTATATATTAAAAGAGTTGAGAATTATAATTAAAAAATTTAAAAATAAAGAGATGTATTGTGCATTTGTATGCACCATAATTTTGTCCTAAAAAAATCATCAAGACTAAATTTGAGATTACTGTATTTTAAGAATAAAATTTTTTAATAAAAGTTAATTTTTAAGAAAAATTGCTTTTTTTAATTAATATTTTATTGCCCCCAAAGTCGAAGTATCTAACATTTTTAAAATTTTATCTACATAACAACGAGTCTTGTTAGATAAATACTAAGAAATTTCTATATATATTTCTTGAAAAAGAAAAAGAAAAAGGAAGAGAGGAAGAAAATATAGATGCAATTATCTAACTCATATATTGTCAATGGTGGGGTGATGAATTGAACCATTTTCTTTCTTCTATCACAACTAATAGAAGCTACCAATCTAGCTATTTTTGCCAGGAGAGTTTGGAAACATAACATCATATATCAATAGAGACTTGCTACTTACTATCATGAATGAATCAAATGAAATAAATGCCAAAACACATTCGGAAAAAGTGAAATCATGTTGTAGGGTTCATGGTTTGTGAATTGTCCACTCAGACAACACATTTTTACCTTTGTTTGAATGCATGTCTTGTCGTTTAGACTGTCTAGGTTCATTCAATTGGGTCATGTCATTATACAAATAATTTTATTACCTCTTTCATTGTTATTGTGCGGTAATAATTTTACCAACTCTTTCGTTATCATCCTCTGTTTGTCAATTTTCAATTGTATTTTTTGTATATAACGTATAAATTAGCCAACTACTCTATACCAAGATGTTGCATACCTCTTGATGTGAACTTTTTCATCAGAATCTTGAGTTATAATGTTCGCAAACTTTTTTTTTTAAAAAAATTTTAGTGAAAGTAAAAAGCGTAATCCTACCGGACCCTTAAACATGCAATATTCTTCAAAAGTTGTAATTTTCATATTTTGCATACGTAACGTATAAATTAGCCAACTGTTCTATAGCAAGACAATGAAAATCTCTTGATGTAAACATTTTTTTATCAGGATTTGAACCATAATATTCGCAAAATTTTCTTTAAATCTTAGTGAAAGTTAAATGGTAATCGTACCCCACCCTTAAAAACAATATATTGCAACTTGATGCATGATGCGATGTGAACTATGGTTTTGGAAACTTTACATTTACTATTTTATTTTACTTATTCAAAGGCTAAAGAGAATTAACTTTTGAAGAATTGATAGAGATATTCGATGCAATGCATCAAGATTAAAAAAAATAAAGATGGGTGAAATTCACGAAGTGATTGATTTTACTTCATGGATAGTTTCCTCTTGTTTTATTCAATATTCGGGTTATAATAATTGCAATAGATTGTATGCTGCACTTCTGTAATTTTTTTTAAAAATTTCTTTGGTCGTAATCGTTAATTGTCGTATTATAAATCTTAACTCTTTTATAATAATTTTAAATTATAAAAATGACCAAATGTTAAAAAATAACTAAATTTTAAAATTAGAACAAAAAATTAGAGTATAATAAAAGAATTTTAAAAAAAATCAAACATACATCGGTATCTACAGTCTTACACTTCATCAAGTGTAAAATAAAAGCTTTTACGTTATTCTAAATATTAATTTTTTTTGAAAAAAAAATTAGTGAGTTGAGTAGTTTATTGTCATAACATCATAGTATTGATTTTGGTCATAAATTAAATCAGCATCTATCTCAATAACTGAGATGAAATATTAATTGGGTAACAATATTTTAATCCTTCAGCTTTATTTGACAAGAATCAATAAAATAGTTTGGCAAGAAACAATAAAATCGTCCTTGCCGTTAATTATAATCAATCTCCGTTGTGAATTCGAGGGCATTTTCGTGAATAAGAAAACTAAAACTTAAAACTCAAACATCAAACAAATGAATACATAACGAATCCAAAGTCTTGTTGCTCAACAATCGGAACTCTAAACCCTAATAAATCTACAAAATAGTCAAAAAATTTCAAAAACCAAACAAATCAGATTCTTGATTTTTTTTTTCGTTTTTCTGGAACATCATGTGCTAAGAAACACTGGTGATTAGATTGATTCAAAATTTTAATTTAATCCATATATTATGGATTACAGATTTTGTTATTTTTTGTCAAACTATGCTCTTAGATCTTGTTTTAGTAAATCCCGGGAACTAAATTATTGCTACTCAATATTAATTAATATAGAAGACCTAATTATTAATGATTTAAGTTAATTAATTGTTATACATGCACTTATGAACTAAGTTTAGTTTTACATATCCATATCTTAGTCAAGAAGAACTTTAATATAAACAACTCATATTATCTCATTAATGTGTATTCAACCTTGGTTTAAAATGTTGTCACACATATATAAATAAAGGTAATATTTATTTTTTTCTCTAAAATAAATATGAATATATAAGTTTGAATAATTTTGAATGAGATATTTATTTTTATTTTAAAAATTTAAATATAAGTTTTTTTAAAAATAATGATTTGACATATCATATTCTTGTATATACAACAAAAAAATTTATATATTAAAAATAATTAAATTTATGCAAATATTTTTAAATTTTAAATTTGAACTTTTAACTTAATTGTCCTCCTATATAATTAATAATAAATCATAAAATAAATTTATTGCAAATTCAATAAATTAAAATAATTTTTAATTAATAAATTTTATTTATATAAATTAAATATTTTTTTAGTCCATTCCACTACAATAAAATAAATTTTTATAGCTAATAAGATCATTTTAAAAAATATTTTCTTTATAAATTAATGTGAAATTATCATCATATGTATTTTATATTTTTTTATTTTATGAGACATAAAGTCATGACTTAATATTTTCATATAAAGTTTTTATATGAAATTTTTATATAGCAATAATAATAAAAATAATAATAATGCAAGAGAAGAGAGGAAAGACAAAAGCGTGACGTGGACTTCATAGAAGCTGGTGCCCGCAAGCAACGGCCCATATTCGCTCTCACACAGTCTTCCCCATCTTTCATTTAATTATCTTTCAATTCTCCCTTCACATCCCAATTCTCATTTCTCAGTCCACTCTCTCTCTCTCTCTCTCCCTCCCTCCCTCCCTCCCTCCCTCCCCCCAGTTCCCTACAGAAAAAGAATTCAAGAAACATGATGCTGGGAAAGCGTCAACGTCCTCCGATTAAGAGAACAACCAGCATGACAGGTATGACCGTTGATGTCATAAACGTCGAATCATCATCGGACGGTTCAGATCATCCTCATCATCATCAGATGCAGGACAACCCACATGAAACTGTGGGTTCAGAAGTGCTGCCACCTTCTTCTGCAGATAATCATGATCATCAGAACAACTTGACGATGGTGAATAATCTCGGAACCCATCGTCTTCATGATCATCAGCGTTATCTTACGGCCATGGTTTCACCGAGAAATCATAACAAACAGCAGCAGAGAGAAAGAAGTGGGACTAGTTCTGATGATTTCATGGAAATAGCTTATTTTCTGAAAAACTGTGGACTCTGTAAACGACGTTTTCATCCTGCTCAAGACATTTACATGTATAGGTAATTATTCTGATTGTTTTCAGGTAAAAGAATATTTTTCTGGTAATCTTGAATTTTTCTCCTGAACGATTATATTAATTTTGTTATATTTGGAATATCTAGTGCTTATTACAGGCTACAAACCCCGAAAATATCCAAGACAAACCCTCATAAAAATTTCCGGGATGCTTCTGACATTTCTAACCTCTTTTTCTTTACTATTTTTTTCTTTATGATTAAATTTTCCTGGTTGCAATATTTTAATGGAGAATTCTTGAACAGGGGGGACACAGCTTTTTGTAGTTTAGAGTGCAGAGAACAGCAGATGCAGCAAGATGAGAGAAACGAGAGAATTGCAGCAGGAAAAAAGACTAATAATAATAAAGAAGAAACCCATAAAAATAATGCAGCAGGAGCAGAAAGTTCTAAGAAAAGCCAAACTGTGGCTGCAGCTTGAAGAAGAGAGAAAAGGAAAGAGATATTTGTCGACGATGTTGATGATGATGATGTTGTTTTATTGCTCATTTTTCTTCTATTAATGGGTGAAGTTAGTAATTTCAAGGTGGGAATGAGACTGTAAGTGTAAAATTATGGTGTGAGAAGGAGAGAAAATGCAGTAAAATTTGGAGATGGATAGTGGGTGTATTTAGTTGTGTATTGGATTAATGAAAAAAAAATATATATATGTATATGGGGTTAGATTGGGATTTGAAATTTGAGCAATTTTACATATGGTTGGAGCATATGCAATTACAACTTTTTGATCCAAAAACTTTTAATTAATTTTTTTCCAACCATGGTTTATTGTATCATAAAATGGAAATGAGCTAAAAGTCTCGTAATTTCAATGAGTAATGTATATGTGAATATTGAAAAGTTATATGAAATGTTTAAGATTAATTATGATTCATATTAATTAAGGTATCGTTAGAATGATAGAAAGAATTAATTAATATCATTATTTTAAGGGGAAAATATAATAAAATTATAATTTTGTTTGCTTGTGTCCATAAGACTTGGCTTGTAGAATACATTTATTCCTTTGTGTAGTTGTTTGTATTCTTTCTTCCAATTATTTGACAAAATTTGAGTTGTTGACAAAATTATTATGGGGCTCACAGCTAAGGACTCGGAACTTTTTGAGAAGGACAAGATGAAAAATGAAGGAGCCCATGCCATGCAATGAGTGAGATTTTTTGGGGGAAAAACAAAACAAAACAAATAAACATAATTGGTTAAATAAATTGAAAATGAAAATTAAAAAAAAAAAAATACAAGCTATTGGTTAAATTAATATTATTAATCATATGAAATTATATGCCTTTTTTAATATTATAATCTATTAATATCAGAATTATTAAGGTTGTATTTATATGTGAAATTAGTTTTATTATTATAATTTCTTTTTAACAAGCATTGTTTGTAAATTAATTTATAATTGACCCAAATCAAAAGTTTAGATATAATGATGAAAATTGCTAAAAAAAAATTCTTTGTTGACATAAAAGCCATATTTCAGTTAAGTTTAAATAAATATAGGATTTTAATTTATTTAAATAGAATGAAATTAATTATAAAAAAGGTTAACATGTAGCATAAATTGTAATTTATAATCATTGGCGGGGACATGCTCACCTATGTATTGGTAGATTTCCTTTTAACTTGTAGGAGCTCATCAATTTAATGGTGTCCACGAAAATTGAAACTTCGTTCAAATCAATAATGGGCCAAAAATAATAGGTCCCCCTTAACTTTTGGCTTGTTTTCCTCATAATATGTAAGGAAAGGGGCTTGAAAATGTGAAATGAAAAAAAAAATTGAGAAAAATGAAGAAAAAATAACAACTCATTGTCATTGTCATCGTCATCGTCATCTTCATCTTTCATTATTTTTATTTAAGATGACTGATAATATTAGTTAAATTAATCCACGTGTTAATTCCTTATTGTTAAGTAAATAGTGTCGTTATATTTTTTTATTATAATATTTAGTTACGAAAAAGAAAAGAGTTTAAGAATTTGTTACACCGTCTCCTAGATATATTGTCCCTTTTAATTAAATTTGAAAGAGATTTATTTAGGGCTTTTGTTTGTAATTATATAATTGATAAATTATATAATTATACATAGTGTAATTATAAAGTTTTATAATTACACAATTGTGTTTGACTATAATTATATAATTATAAAATGTCATAGTTGATAATATATTATATAATTACACAGTTTAATTATAAAATTAACTATTTAAAATATAAAAATAGTATGAA